>SKCR01016297.1:0-61638 GCA_019454045.1 Zanthoxylum bungeanum | reverse complement strand
AATATTAAGGTAGTGTAATACAGAATGAACAAACTTGCGGCTATTGCGGGAAATGGCACAAGCTCGTTTCCATTTTTTCATGATAGCCACTCGCTGTCATGTTTTGAATTTAAAAAAAGAGGGAGTGAATTTACTCATTTTTAGTTATAAAATTTTTGGGTGCCAAAATTTGATAATTTCCCTGAAATGTTATATTTCTATACAATATTCAATATTTTTTTGCATCTTGATTTTGTACGCTGTTTAATATCATCTATTATTATTATCATGTGGTCATTTTTTGCAAAGCATTTTGATCAGTTTAGATTTTTTTTTTCCTTTCTTTTTTATATATTCCTTGTACATATCTCATAACAAATCATAAAATTCTATGACAAGTAGAAAATTTTATAATTTTATAATAATTTAGTTTATTTATATGTAGACACGGCAACTGTTTGTTTAGTTTCGAATCGGAATTGGACCATCCGGTTCCACAAGAATGTGGAACCGAGAACCGGAACCGAACCGTTCAGTTCCACAAGAATGTGGAATCGAGAACCGGAACCGAACCGTTTGGTTCCTATTCCCTTTTTGAAAAAAAAAATGAAAAAATGGAAAATAATTATTAAAAATTTTTAATGGGATATTATTACCAAATAAATATTTTAAAATTTTTTATTTATTTGAATTTTATTATATTAAATTAAAAACTTAATTAAAAATAAAGTAATAGCTTGAAATTAAAAAAAATTATTTATATTATATTATAATCGAACAGTCCGGTTTCGATTCCCAAATCAGAATCGAGAAGAACCAGAGCTATCCGATTTCTTCCAGTTCGTTTCCGGTTCGGTTTTGGTTCCGAATCGGAACTGTTGCCGGTTCTATCTATATGATATTATGATGAATAATTTTCCATTTAATTTATTTTAAAAGAAAAATATAATTATTATCTGAATAGACACAAGTGGTGCTCAGAAATTTGTTCCAGTCATGGCCCATTGGGTTCAGCAATGAAACTGCAGTTAGCCCACTTCTAAAATGGGTTTCAGTTCGAATATTTTCTTTGTTGCGGATTAGCTTACACAATCTAGTTTGCATTTTCTTTTATTCCATGAAGCAACCTCATCATAAAAAAATTCGATTATGATTTGTCTCTGATACTAATGTTGGATCTTTATTTTGTTGGTTAAAAGCATTCAATTCCAGTAATCTCTTATTAAAATAAGAAAATTATTAATTTAACACATGATATTATAAAATTAAATTAATAAAGTTATTGAATAAAAAATTTATTACAATAAAAATACATATTGTAATTTCATAAGAATTTTATTATAATAAGAAAACGTATTATATTATATTATATTATTAAAATAAAAAATACTATTAAATTATAAAAATAAATTAATAAATTTATCTCTTGTTAAGTTATTATGTTTCTGAGATAATTTACTAGTAGATAATCACGTTTTCTTGTTGATTTAGGCTCAGTTTGGTTTTGTGGTTTGACATCTGGTTAGGTAAAGAAATTATATTTTGTTCAAAAAATAGTTTTTAATGAGTGTTTCGTTAATGATATGAATTGAGTCCTGAAGGAGCATGATTTGGTGGTGTATCACTCAGGATCTCACATTGAGATCCTGAGTTCGAATCTACGAAATGCGTTTCTTCTAAGAGTCTCGGACAGTCCGAGATTTTACTTTCCCCGCTTAAGTCCGGAATATGAGGTTTGATGGTGGGATTTCCAACGATTTCAAAAAAAAGAAAGAAATTGTAATTATTAATGATGATTTCTTTGAATAATACGAGTTTTACAAAAGTTAAAATTTTTAGTTTTTTCCCACCAAAATATTAAAAAAAATTATTGCAATTATTATTTTTTTAACTTAAATCAAAATTAAATAATATCATTTATAAATCATCATTTATTCACTATACTTATTTAATCGCAACACCAAATCGAGCGTTATGGAGTTCATTTTTTGAACTAAAGGACTCAGAGGAATATTTTAATATGGAAATTTATTTATTCATCATAGATGCAAATTTCATATGACAATGGTGAGTTGGTGACAACATAGACCAATCAAAAGCCAAAGCAATTTTAAAACATATGAGTGCAATATTCTTTACCAAACTCAATTTTAATATCGGCAGAGCTAAAATCCAGTAACGGAGTATCCTCCATCGATACAAATAACCTGCCCAGTGATGTATGAAGCAGCTTGCGAGCACAGAAATGCTACCACTGATGAAACCTCATTAGGTTCTCCCAAACGGGCGATGGGAGTACGAGCTATCATCCGATTGATTTGTTCCAGGACCATATAATCCTTCTGACAGATGAGAAATTTAACAGAAAATTAATATAAGCATCATTTCTTCCAAATGCTAGTGATTTATAGGAAATGGTGGAGGGGGATAAGTTATATATATATATATACTTCTATGGAGTCGATGAGTGGGGTTCTGATGAACCATGGTGCAACTGCATTCACACGAATTTTGTCCCTTGCCCATTCGCATGCCAAGTTCTTTGTGAGTTGATTTATTGCTCCTGAAAGTCAAAAATTACAAAGCAGTTATAAAAGGTTGGGCAGGTTCTGAGGTTTGGATGGTCTTGGCTAGGTTGTATGGATACATACACGGATAAAATTAATTAAAGAAACATCATTTTCTAAAAAGTTAGGACACGAACACACAGACACGGACATGGCATAATTGTAGCATATAGCAAAAGCAGAGAGTAGAGATCTAGAAGGAAAACTACATAAATCATGGTTTTTTCTTTCAAAACTTTTGCGAAAATCATTTATAAAATCATTTGTAACATCATCTGAAAAATCATCTGCAAAATCATCTGTAGCATCATGATTCGGAGGTCCGTTACTACTCGGAATTGTCGGAAAAGCACAGAGAAAGACTCGGGACTGGCATATATTTGATGCTGCCATAAATCAGTACTTAATATTGATATTTGAGTGACGAGTCTCGTACCACAAGAGACACACTAGAGAAACGTTAAATAAAATTAAATAAATATATTTTTTTGTAATTAATTATTTGAAATAGATTTATAATGTACATATATGAATATAAAAATAAAATAATTGATTTAAAGAAATATAAAAGAAAATCAAAATCAAAATAATTTTTCTATTTTTTAAAAATTAATTAACTGGAAACGTTAAAAACATATTTCTTAAAATCTTATTCAAGGATCGGTGTCCGAAACATTCAGACACGGAATGTAAAACAAAGTGTCGGTGCTTTCCAGGCCCTAGGAGAGCTGGAAATGGAGGCAGTAAGATCACAAAATATTGTTTTATCTAAGTTGCATATCACACAGCCGGCTTTGTAAAAAAAGAGTTTCTTGGAACCAGATTTTAGTTTAAAAAGAAAATATTGAACAATACCTTTAGTTGATGCATAGATGGAACATCGAGGTACAGCTATAACACCTGTGACAGAGGAGATAAATACGATACTTCCATTTTCTGATGCTTTTAAGAGAGGGTGTGCAATTTGAGACAGATGGTAAGCAGACTCAAAATTGGTAGTCATTATAGTTGAGAAATCCTCCATGGTATGTTCTGTCGCTTCCTTAGGTATAGCTATTCCAGCATTGTTAACCTGAGAAAGTGGAATGGTAGTAAGATACTGTGACTTTAATAGCCGAGACAGACGGGATTTTACTTGCTCCATTTAAACTCGAGTCGGATAGATTGACGACGGGATTTCGAACGTAAAAGAAATGAGCAGCTCATATGGTTATGGAAGTAGAACTTACAAGGATGTTGAGCTTGCCATCAAATACAGAAGAGACAGTCTCCATTAGCTTCTCTCGCTGAGCTATAATTTTAAGGTCACATACGGAGCCGCTTACTTTAAGCCCCTTAATCTTCCAGGCTTGAATGATTTCATGGAGCTCAGTTTCGTTACGTGAACATGTATGCACTATTGCTCCAAATGATGCTAGTTCTTCTACTATAGCATATCTGATAAATCAATTATCAACGAGGGTAATTTCTAATAAAAAATATCATTTAAAATATTAATATGCACGTAAAATTAATGAAGATAAAAAGAACAAACCCAATGCCTCTGGTTCCCCCTGTGACAAGGGCGGTCATTCCCTTTAGAGACCACCTTTGCTCTCTGCATTCTGACATGTTTTTTTTTATGACTATGCTTATCTTTCTTCTCAGACAAAACAATGTGATGTATTTATAGCATTATCTTGACAAACTAATATTTTGATTAAATACTATTTGTGGGGGTAAATAAATTGTTAAAATATTGCAAGTTTTTTTTTTTTTTTTTTTTTTTTGAAATTTATCATTTTTGGACAATCTAAAAACTGTATTTTAAATCAAATTTGGACATACACACTATTTTGAAAACCGGACTGGATCGGTCGGTCGGACCGGTCGAATCGGGAAATGACCATGAGTTCGATCCGGTTAATAGTTCAATTTTTTTATTTTAAAATCAAAAATTAAAATTAATATTTTTCAGAATTTTTAATTAAATAAAGCTATTTATGACATAAGCCGGTTCTATCAATTTTTTTGGAACAGTTCAACTGGTCGAACCACTGACCCATTAAACCTTTTGGATCACTGGTTCGATTATCGATCCAATTTTAAAAATACCGAACATACATATTTGTTCTCTCAACAAATGAGCAAATACACTCTCGTAGACAAATATATATACCATTCTCTTTCAACTGATTTTTTTTTCTTAAATTTTTTTTTTAAAAAAAATCTTCTGCCATAACATTAGCTCGAGCAGTTCCATGCCATGGCAGGTTGCTTCTGTTTAAAATAAAAAATGAAATTTTTTTTTTTAAATATTAAGGAGAATGATGTTTTGTCCAAAAGGAGTGTAATTACTTATTTGTAGAGAGAGAAATTTACATACATAATTTTGATAAAAAAAATTTTGGATTTTTCAAAAATGATAGATTCTTCTTATTTTTTTTTTTTTTGTTTTTTAATTTTTTGGCTACCGGGATATCCGGGTCAGCTTACGCGCACCTCGTCTAATTCCCGGGACCTGTGTTCCGTGTCTTCAGAAGTTTTCCAGTACAGATCAGAGTAACTCGTTGTCTTTTTACACCATGAGATATAACCCAAAAAAATACATCTAATGAGATTCGAATCTTAAACATGAGAAGAAGCAAAACACTCAAGCTCAAAGCCTCACTGTACATAGCACCGACTTACTATATAAATAGTCAAAATTTTAAATGCCATATAATAATATAATCAACATTTACATTTTTATTCAATGTAACGGTTACGTGTGAATACTATAAGGATTGTCAATAACGTTCACGGTTCTTCTACTATAAAGATGGTCAAAAACGATATTCATATTTTAAGTGAGGGTTTAGATAAATACATTTTTGTCCTTTTTTGCTTTTCCTAATTGTTTGTATCCTCGATTTTCCAACGTTTTTATTTTTAATAAATTTCGGAGATGCCGCCCTAAAAAATATTGTGGATGTATTTTGATGGTTGAGAACTTGATAGAAAGATGAAAGCATGTATATGTATAAAGATGGCATGAAAGTTAATTTATTTGTATTCTTTTTGCCATTTGATGGTGAGTTGCCATTCTAGAGTTACTTCGCCACTCATAAATGACCTAGAATTGTTCTTGAATTATTTCATGGTGGTGAGACTTGTTTGATGTAGTAGGAATTGAATTAAAGTGATGGATTTAATTAATTTGGTGTAATTTGTCAATTTGTGGAAATTGTAAAATTATGGTTCATAACCCACTCCAAATTTGGGGCTTTTCATATATGTGTTAATCAATGATGTATATATGATGTATATTAAATTTGAGAATTTTTGGATTTGATCTTGACATATTTTGAACTAAAAGGACCAAATTATAAAATCTTGAAAGTTTGGGGACCTCTTGGCAATATGAGGGAAATCTATTTTCTTGAGTTGCAAATTGTATTTTCATGTATAAGACATGTAAAAATCATTTTGGGATTGATTTGAAATCAATTAAAATTATATTTGACAATTTTGAACTAAAATGATAAAAATATAAAGTTTAAGGGCTAAACGGAAATTACTGAAAAATCTGATTTTTTGGGTAAAAATTTCAGTTTTAAGTAATGAGTAATAAAATAAATTAGTTTATTTTAATTGCCCAAGAAAAATTATTGAAAGCGGAAAATTTTGAATTTTCCACGTTCTGCTGCGTTTACCGAAATTGCCGCCTAAAACCCCATCACTTGCCAACCCATAATACATTATATAACTGTTTAGTATAGAGTTTGATGAGCTTATAAGCTAATTTATAGTTTATACTCTCAATGCAATACTTATAAAACTAATTTATACTCTCAATCAATATTTTCTACTAAGTTGCACATTAATATATAATATATTTTTATTGGATTACATCTCACCCACCCTCTTTACCCCTAAATTTAATGTATCCCACTACTTAAACTTTTTAATATTTTCTTAGAAATCGTTACAAACCCTACCGCCAAATCATCATTTTCGGACTTAAACGGAATATGTAAAATCTCCGACTGTCTCAGACTCTTACAATAAATGCACTCATTGGATTCGAATCTAGAATTTCAAGGTGAGATCCTGAACCCTACACCATCAAACCACATCCATTGGGACCCCTACTTAAACTCTTCCATCCTATTCCAAAAATGGTACTATATTAAATATCGTTAATAGATCTCAATACAATACATTTTAATTTACGGCGCACCAAACGCAATTAATAATAAATAATGTATATTGATTGCAAATAACTTATCATAATTATAGCATAAGAAAGTAATTATAGTAAAATAAATATCGTTAAAATTATGACATATATTTTACTAGATGGATTATAAAAAAGTTCCATATAAAATTTTCATCATCAATATCAGTGCTCATGAAAAAAAGTTTAAAAAGTTACAAAAAATTTACAAAACACACTTGGTATTATTTAAAAGATATGAGATTTTTACTTTTTCTCTTATTGTGTTCAATAACAATATGTATCACTTATCCGTAATATTTCTAAAATTCCCCATTATCTCCCTTGACTGAAAAATTATTATTATTTATTTTTATACAGTTTTACAGTTTTACTCATGGATATTACTACATTGACATGCTAGTTGATAAGTTATGAATTTATTATTATAATTTTATTAATATTTTTAAGTATTAAAAAATAAAAGAAATAATACTAACATCACAATTTTTTATTTCTTATATTATAACTTTAATAATTTATAATTTTATTATATAATTAATTGATAATAAATGATACTATATTGATATAGTAATACATGATGATGATGTCAATATATTATTCTTCAAGGATAAAATTATATAAATTTTTTTTTTTTTTGAGGTGAAAGGATAATGGGATATTACAAAAATATTAACGAAGTAAATAATAGATGACGAAAATAATAAGGGGGAAAATAACAATATCCATTTAATTATTTACATAACACCCAATGATTTCACACCGCAATAAACGATACCTCATTATAAACATTTCTAATTGCATGTCTTTTTTTTTTTTTCTTTCTTTTTTTTTGGTCGAGGATATATAGTTTTCTCTTGACATTTTTTGTGGTCATCTTGGGCTTAAAAATGACTCTTAAATCATTTTCAACTTACATAACTTCAACACCTCTTTATCATTTGACTCATTTATATCGTTTTTCAACTATCTAACTTTTTTTTTTTACACTTGTGCGACCCATTTGGCTAGGTTTCCTTTTATAGCTTCTATTAATAGTACTTTAAGAGATCCCAAAAAAAAATATTAAATATTTGGTTGTCAATTATAATTTTTATCATGAATTATAAAATCACTATAAGAAAATTAGAGATTACCAATCGAATATTCGATCGGTAATCTAAAAAATTCGATCAGTAATCATGATTACCGATCAAATATCTTCGATCGGTATTTGACTCGTCGGTGATAAACTACTGATTGAAACAATGTCGATCGATAAGTTACTGACCGACTATATTTTAATAGATAATTTTTTTTTTAAATTGAGTTTAAAAAAATGAATGATATTATGAAACAAAATAGTGGTATTTTAAAAAATTTAACTCTTTTAAAAAAACTTTACGATAAATAGTCTAAAATTTAAATTTTTACTAATAAAGGTAAAATTATACTCTAAAAAAACCTAATACCACTAAATTTCTAAATTTTTTTAAAAATATTTTTGAGATTAAAAAAATTATTTTATTTCGAATAAAAGTCATACCGACTCTGCCAACCTATATATTTTTGAAGTGAATCATGTTAGGTAGTGATTAACTTTTTGCGCTCAGGATTTGGCCAATTGATTTTCAATCAGTTGCTTTTTTTTTTTTTTTCAAATGCCGATACGTTAAAAAAATTAAAACAAAATTTGACTTGGCTAGGTGGCTCATTCAACCACATTATTGAGTTTGAAATTTTTGTTCACACTAATTAATGATCTATGAATTTGTTGGTGTGAATAGTGGACTAAAAATTCCTTGAAGAAATTGAATAACGCGGTTCAAATTCACATACGGAAATGTTTCTTTAGTTATTTTTAATATAAAGTTTTGTAAATTAATATTATTATCTATAATCATGTTAGATGTTAATGGCACTATTAAACAAGACAGAAAATGGTTCATAAGACAAAAACTACTCTTTTTTTTTTTTTTTTTTTTTTTTTTGTTTGAAATGAGAAATAAAGAGTGATGCCGAGCTTACATGCAATAAAAGAGGGAATATTATCCTTCCAAAAACCCAAAATAGGGTAGTTATTGACAACTTTTTATAACACCCCGATAACCCAATGACTATTAATTTAGGAATGACATAATACTTGATATATGATCATGTGAAAGCGTGTATTGGGCTCATGAAATTACTTTATGCACCTTCGACAAATTCCCTGTAGGACCGATACAGAATTTTATCCTAAGGTTTAATGTATACATTCTTTAATATTCGGACCATAATTTTCTCATACGATCTTCGATTTTTTATGAATTTTATATCGTCGGAAAGCTCAAACAATTATCTACAACTTCTATGTTGAATATTCTTCCAAAATCAGATCAGAAATAAGTCAAAAATATGTATTTTCGTAGCTATCACTATAGCATTCGGGATTCCTTTAGAATCCAATCATGTGACTAAATTAAGTGGCATGTGATTGAAATAAATAATATTTTATTTACAAATATCTTCCCCTTCTATTATAAAAGCTTGAAACTATTCATCTATCTCTCCCAAGAGCCAAAAAAAAAAAAAAAAAAAAAAAATGAGTTAGCTTCAAGAAATTTCTCCAAACTTCTTCTTTCTCAAAGCAAAATCTTGGTGAAATGGTGATAAATCTTCAAGGTTTTCTTGGTCAAGTAATCTTCTTTTTCTTCTTTCTTCTTCTTATTTGAGAAAATAAGCATCCATTCTTCACTTACATTTTCATATTTAGGAACCCTAAGAATTGTTGTTTTGTTGTTTGAGAAGGTCGAGCAAAATTAAAACATAAATACGTGTTTATGATGTTGTTTTGAGTGGGTTATGTTTAAGTTTTGGTTGAAATAATGTTGGTGATGAGATTAAGAATTATATTGATGGAAATATTAGTTTACTTGTTCTTGATGATTCTACAGTTATGGGAAATTAATTTCAGTTATGTTTAATATATAAGGAGGTATTATTGTGGTGATAGAATGCATGTTAGGTGTTTGATGAAATTTCGGTTATGTTGAGGTCTGAGTTTTATTTGAATTTTATACATGATAGAAATGGCTGAGTTGAATAAAAGAAATAAGACAGTAAGTGAGGACCTTAGGCAGAGAGTACTTCGCTGCAGTGTTTCAGTTAATACATAAATCCTAGACCTCCATTTGCCTCACCATAAATTTTTACATGAACTAGATACATTAGAGTTCAATATATCCAAAAATTAGAATTTTTAGATGATATATAAATTTATGCTGAATTCTACAAATTGGTTACCTTGCAGTTTTATTAGTTTCTATATATTCTGAATAGTCTATATTGATTTGCTTATAACTTGAGTTATGTAAGTCGAAATCAAGATCTGTAAAATTCTAAATAAACTAGACATATAAGGGAGTAATATATACAATATTCATAAATTTTAGACTTTAGATGAAGCCAAACCAAATTTTTGAAGTCGGACAATCTGCTGCTCATGTGCCCAATTTTTTAGTTGTACGACCCATGCACTTCAGTCCATACCTTGAATTTATGGTATCGGAATTGAGAATCGTAAAAAACCGGCATAAACTAGATACATTGTGGACTATTCCAGTAAAATTTCAGCTTCAGATTCATCACCAATTAATCACAGTGAATTTCCAAAATTGGATGTCAAACTGTGAAATTTCTGACAGCTATTTGATGAGTGGTATTTATATCACTATTTCCCACTCATTTGACCAAATGTTTTGTATTGTTTCTCGAGTTTTATGAACGTTTTGATGTGTTTTGTTGTTATTTTGCAGATAAATAAAGTTTGGACAGCACTGGAAGCAATTTGGGACAAAATCGGTCAAAAATGCGTCAACTAGAATAATTTCGTCCTCTGCGCGTCGCGCCGCGAATAGACTTGGCGTCGCGACGCCCAGCCTGCGCCGAAGTTGCTAAAATGCGCCGTGGTCAACGGGTCAACAATTTGAAAAGTTTGACTTTGCTAACGTGCGCCGTGCCACGTGTCAACATCACAACTGACTTGCTAACGTGCACCAGATGCCACGTGTCACCCATCCAACGGTGCCGACAGTGACGTCAGCATGACGTCATCAATGACGTCATGAACAGTGCCACATCATCAGTCTGACGTAAGCAATGACGTCATGAACAGTGCCACGTCATCGGATCTCTTTGCCGCCTCGCCACGTGTCAAGCCAGGATTGTGCCACGTTTCACTGTAGCGCGCGGCGCGACGCGCGCACCCCATCCGCGCCTATAAATTCAGAACCAGATTTCAGAAATTTGTATCCCATCCTCTCTCTTCAATTCCTTCTAAAGAGAGAGTTTCTCTCTCTAAAAGTCTTTAGTTTTTACTTTTTTTTTTGTTTTGTAAATAATTTTAATTACTTTTTGTAATAATAGTAATTTAATTTTTACTTTTTACTTTCTTTTACAGTTTTTACTATTTACTATTTACTTTTTACAGTTTTTACTATTTACCGTGATGAGGTAATTTCCTTATGTTCGGGTGAAAGGTAATTTCTTTTACTATTACTATTTAGATTAATCTCCCTTAAAAATAATATATTTACTATTTAAATTGGACTTAATCAGGATACCGCCAGATTGGTCGGTTGGTAATAAAACATATATTCCGCCTTTATGGCTGGTTATTTTGGTTCCGCCTTTATGGCTGGTTATTTTGGTTCCGCCTTTATGGCTGGTTGGTAATAATCACAAGTTTATATATTATTTTAATGGGAGATATCTAAATAAGTAGTAGTAGAAATAATTCCTTTTACCTTAACATTTTATTTTATTTTACTTTTCAATATTTTTATTTTATGTCTTTTATTAGTCCTAGTTATGTGTTAGTTATCTAGGGGTTGTGATGACTTTTAATATCACTAGTTTATAAGGGATTATTTTATAGTTTGGGTAATTTATAAGTTTACTTATTAAGTCTTAAGCTTAAAGCTTCTTATTGTCTGATCACCAATAAGATTGATATGGTAAATCTAAAATGAACTAGACATAGGGATTTTAGGTTTCAGCCTTAGACTTAATAGCCCACGATCTTCCTTGAGGATAGATAACCCTTTAATAGATTTCCTTACAGGATAGGAATATACCTGTTGGGCGGGGGTAATCATAATTGGAACTTAGACTTAATGAATCCAGGTAATGCGGTTGACATAGGAATATGGTTCAATTGGGTTATACTGGGTATTTGTAGTTGACCATCGGAATAGGCTTTTACATAATTTAGTGTTCCAGGTTAGTAAACTGATTTATTGCACAAACTTAAAATAATCACTTCATCTTTTAAATGATATCAAAAGAAATCACAACCTTAAGAACTTTGTGTCTTTTATTTTCCTTAGTATTTTCTTTTATCTTTTTATTTATTTATTTAGCAAATCTACAATCAACCAAATCAATCAAGCAATCAATTCCATTCTCCCTTTTAATTAGATATTTGTAATTAAATAGATTCAATAATTAATAACAACAGTAGGAATTAAGTCCTCGTGGGATCGATATTTTTATACTACTTGAACGATACGTGCGCTTGCGTTATACGTGTGTGTTTACGCCGGTCACTATTGTAAAATAATTTTCCGCTACCACACTTATGTAACTCCAAACCTTAGCCCGTTAAAATTCATAGACCACGCTTATAAGTTAGTAACTTAGCGAAGTCAAGTATTCATACATTGCATAATTCATTTATTGATCGGAAGTATATCTCACAATTTATGTTCTAATAAAATTTATCGATTATAGACTATAGGCATGAACCACAACTTTCTTCGACACTGTGAAGAAGTACCAGTCAGCTTCCAAATCTATGAATGAATATTTTTCTCTTAAGTGAGAGTATTTATTTCAGAATTTTAATTATGTTTTCAGATTACAATTTTGCAGATCTGGACGAATGGATTTTAGGTTTCAGCCTTAGACTCAATAGCTCACGATCTCACCTTAGGGTAGATGTCCCTTAGGTAGATTTCCTTCCAGGATAGACATATACTTGTCGGGCGGGGGTAGTCACAATTGGAACTTAATCTTAATGATTTCAGGTAACTTGGTTAACATATACATATGATTAATTGGGTTACTTTGGGTGTTTGTATCTGACCATCGACAAAGGCTTTTGCATATTTTCATGTTCCAGGTTAATAAACCGATATATTTCACAAACATGAGATAATTACTTCATCTTTACAAGATATTGAAAGGATTCACAACCCTTGATAGCTTTATAATATTGATTTTTCCTTTAAATTTACTTTTGCACTGTTTTATTTACTTGTTTTTAATAAAAATCACCAATCAACCAACAATCAATCAATTAGATACTCGTAGACTTTTAGCTTCATAAATTGATAGCTTAGATATTAGGTCCTCATGTGATCGATATATTTTATACTACTTGAGCGATACGTACGGGCCAAATTTGGTCCAGGGGTAATTTTGTCCATTTGCTTCAGGCCCAATACTGAACGCACCCCAGACTCCCCAACATAAGACTCAGGCCTAAGTTTCTACCTCAAAAGGAAGCCCCAAGGTTTGAAGTATATAGAGGCTCTTAGATTCACAAGCCCAAGCCCAATGAAATACCACGTGCCCAAACCATAATCGGGGCTCACCCCACGCCAGTCCACATAACGCCCAGACTCATAAACACCATTCATAACCCATCTGTTCCACCCTACAACGGGCAAAACACAGTAATAGCTCCTCATGAAGTCGACCGTTACCATGACCCAACAGACGAGCAATCAAAGGGCAATAAAGACACATGTTACTGGAGCATGTATATATAGGAAATGGCTCCATGAGGAATGGACATTGAACTTCTAGCTCTCCTACTCATAGCCCAAGAATACTCTCACCCAAGCTCTCATCACCTCCCACCTACCGCTCTCACGGCAGCTGACGAGGATCAATGTAACATCTAACCTTGTCCATCCTTCTACGACTTTTGCACCTCATTTCCCTCACGGACTTTGGTGTCGGAGTGCCTACGACATTCACCACACCGGTGGGTAGACCCTCCACGCTCGCCCTACCTCTTTATTTTGCAGGATCGCCAGTGCCCCATCACGAAATCTCGATTGTAGACCTTGGGCGAAAATCAGCATCTACATGGTTTATAAATTTGCCATACCGATCGATTGGATCCTACAAAGAATTGGCAGACAAGTTCGTGGGACACTTCGCTAGTTCATGCAAGTTCGAGAAGACCACAGACGACCTCAATATGATACAACAGCGGAATGAAGAGTCTCTACGAAGCTACGTCTCACGCTTCAACAATGAAAGGATTGCTATCCTAGATCTCCACTATACGACAGCAGTAGAAGCATTTCGTAATGGGTTGTTGGCTGATAGCGGCCTCTACAAAAAGCTAACGAAGAACCGATGCTACACCATGGACCAGGCCTTGGCCAGAGCCCGAACAGAGATCAGATGGGAAGAGGATAAGAGGAATGCTAGAAGAGAAAGTTCTTCCAGTCTGCAAGAGAAGGGAACACGCCCATCCAGACGACCGAAAGAATTCGGTAGGAGGGGCCAACATACAACCGATCGAAGATCATATCGTCCAAGGGATTCCCGCCCCTATGACAGGGCCCCCAACCACGGGCCAATTCCTTAGGACAAAAGAGAGAGAACCCCTAATGGTGCACATAGACTCCCAGACTACAACTTCACCATATCACCGGGTGAACTCATCCCAGTCCTCAAGAAGATGGGGAATGAAGTGAAGTGGCCTCCAAGCTCCAAGGAAGGCTCCGGGAAGAAAGATACCAGTAGATGGTGTGAATTCCACCAAGACTACGAGCACACGATGACCAACTGCATAACATTAAGAATGGAAGTCCTGGAACTGCTAAACAAATGACACTTAAAGGACATGCTTATGGAGAAAGGGAAATCTACATTGGCCCGGAGAGAAGAAAGAGACGACCGAGGAGAAGCCCCAATTCCCCATCTACCAATCAACAACACCGTCAACCTTTTCTCAGGAGGCTCAGAAGTAAGTGGGGTCTCTTATTCGGCAGCGAAACAACAAACCAGGATGGTGTCTTCTGTCGCCTCGGACCACGAGGAGACTGTAGCAGGAGACTACACTGGATTAACGATTGAGTTCTCGGATGACTAAGTATCCAGTCATAGGAACCCCCACCATGACGCCTTGGTGATATCCCTGCAAGTGGCCAACTTCATGATCAAGAGAGTGCTAGTTGACACTGGATCATCAGCCAACATCATCTTTCTGGAGGCCCTCAATGACATATAAGGAGGATTGGAGAAATTAAATCGCCGGTCTACGGCCTTGATAGGCTTCAGCGGGGAGCAAAAATTCACTATGGGGGAAATCTGTCTCCCAGTATACGCAGAGGGAATCAATAAAATGATTACGTTTCTGGTCCTGGATTGCCCTTCAGCCTACAATCTGATAATGTGACGATCGTGGATCCACGAGATGTGAGCTGTTTCATCCACTTACCACCAGATGTTGAAGTTTCCAACTAAATGAGGAGTCCAAGAGATTAGAGGGGATCAACTTGCTTCCAGGGCTTGCTACCAAACCACCCTAAAGCCTAAATCCCAATCGGCATAACAATTACATGAAGGATCTTGTCGATACTACGCAAATGTGCTAAAAGTGGAGGAACTCGACAAGGTCTAGATTCACTCACACTACCCGGACCACAAGACCCAAATTGGAGCTGACCTCGATCCGGTGCTACGCGCCGAACATGTGGATTTCCTTTAGAAGCACCATGATTGCTTCGCCTGGTCGCATGGAGATATGACAGGGATAGACCTAGAATTGATGACACATGAGCTACATGTAGATCCGACCTACCTGCCTATTAAGTAAAAGAGGATGAAGTTTGCTCCAGAAAGAAACCGGGTAATCGACGAGGAAGTTCAGAAGTTATTGGAGAATGGAGCAGTCAAAGAAGTGCAGTACCCGGACTGGCTCGCCAACATCGTGGTCGTACGAAAGAAGAATGGAAAATGACGAGTCTGCATTGACTTCACAAACCTGTACAAGGCATGTCCAAAGGACTCATTCCCACTCCCACATATTGATTCATTGGTCGACGCTACAGCAGGGCATGAACTATTAAATTTCATGGATGCGTATTCAGGCTATAACCAGATCCTCATGCATCCGAATGATCAGGAGAAAACGACATTCGTCACCAACATGTGGATCTACTGCTATAAAGTAATGTCATTCAGATTGAAGAATGTAGGTGCTACCTATCAATGACTTGTGAACAAGATGTTTTCCCATCAGATTGGGAAAACCATGGAGGTCTACATCGATGATATGTTGGTGAAGTCCTTACAAGACGAGCAGCACCTGGGGGTCAAAATTTCCTTACCTCAACTCACTTGATTTCCTTCACCAATCAAGTCTTTTAAGCTTACTATTCGTCTTCTTAGCTTGTTGTGAGTTGGTTTGCATTCATTTCCTCTTTAAATTTGGTAGAAAATGGTTCCCCTATATTCCTCTCTTCCTTCTTCCCCCTCACGTTTCTTCTTTTCTTCTAATTTTTTAGAGATGCATGAATAATGCCCCCTATATATACTAGAGGCTGATTTGTTTAATGATTAAATGGAAAAAAATCAGAAATTTTGAGAATTCTCTAGACTAGTCATTGGGTATTATTCATCCAAATTTTTGAGCTGTGTTTTTGACCTTGTTCGGTTCCGAATTTAGGAAATCGTTCAACACAGAAGTTATAGGTCTCGGCCTTAGCTTTCCGACGATATAAATTTATAAAAATAAAAAGGTCGTACAAAAAGGTTATTGCCCAAATACTAAGGGTTGCACGAAGTAGAATATAAAATACATTTCGTATCGAAACTACAATTGATTTATCAAATGTTAGAAAGGTAATCCACGAGCACATACACACTTGAACACGATTTATATCATGGGTTATTCTATCTTAAACATAGTGTTCATCAGAATTACTGGGGTGTTATAATTAGATTAGAGTTTTCTTTATGTTTGTTTTCTAATTATACAAACTTTAATCATTATTTTTAAGGAGCCTTTATTTTAAGATTAATAAAGTTCAGAGATGGATTTCTCTAATCATTGTTCTTGTATGAACATTAAAGACTTATCAAGGAAGTTGCAAACCTTGTGGCGTTATCTTACAAGCGGGATTCTTGAGGCATCGTTCTTCAAGGAGTTCGTTCATCATACTAGTTGCTTTCCTGGCATGCATAGTAATATTTTATAGGTTTCACGACTTTCGTTCCTGTAGGGTTCTCATAATGCTTTTTTCCCTTTAGTCTATTCCTATGATGAAATAAAACAATGATACCAATAAGAAAAAGGTTACATAAATACTTTTGATGATTCTTTTTCATTTAGAATCCGAGCGGAGTAATATAGGTTACTTTTAAATAAGAGATCGCATATGCGAGAGAGAATTTGGGCCACTTCATAGGGAATGATTCAAGACTCAATTCTTAGAAACTCTATAAGAATTAGGCAGATGGTCGAGGTCAAAACAAACATAATCATGAGAACTAAGATATGTTAGGAAAGACTCATGTGTGTAGTATATCATTATTTATACAAACTTCATAACAGTTTAAAGACATCGTCAGTTAGCCAGTAAAGTAAATATATTATCACAAATGAAGATTCAAAGATTAATTCCTACCTATCCTATGCAGGTTTCGATCCATAGAACTCTTTCACCAAGATTAAAATATTTTTATGTAAGAATATTTATTTTTTATTTTCTATTTCTCACCTATTTTCATTCATGTGGGGGATTATTGGAAAATATTATGATAAAATGCTATTTAGAAGTATAATTTTGAGTGAGACCAATTTTGTGAAAGTAAACTATCACGAGTAATTTGGAATCCACTTCGTGAGTACTTAAAATAATATATTTATATACTCAAAATGATGTTAGGATGAATGAAAAATAGACTCTCAAAGTATAACCATAAAGTTGGAAAGTTAAAGAAAAGTTGGCTTGTCCCAAATATAAAAGAAAGTTAAGGCTTGAATGGTTGGTATATATTTACTCAATAGAAGTTAAGTAAGAATATAAGTATAAAGGCTCGCGCCTGCGGGTTGGGGAAGAGGTAAGAGTCAAATTAATTACTATATGATTGAGACTAAAAAATGTATATCTATTAAAAGAATAATATATCATTTTACACTTGTGATTTCATTAATCCTCTTAATTTAGTACAATTATCAAATAAGAAATATATTTATGTTAATTGTAATTTTTATCTTTTATATAGGTGAAATAATACTTTGGATGCATATCTAGAAAAATTGATTTGACATTTGGATTTTAGAGGCCGAAAATTTAATAGGGCGTTCTAACGGTGTATAACCTCAGAAATTTCAACCCTGCGCAATGTTCGTATTTTGGCCATAATTGTTTACTACGATATCAGATGAAAGTGATTCCAGTTCCATATGAAAGAAGACTCAAAGATATATAACTTTACTACTGAAAATAATTTTGAATTCTGAAATTTTCAAGACCGAAATTAATGAAGAAACCAAAGCGTGTTATATATAAAAGTCATTGTCAAATCAAAAATAAAATAATAAAAAAATAAAATGTCAATTTCTCCACCAAACATGCTTGGAGGATTTGGTGGAGGAAATGGTGGAGTGTTTGGTGGAGTGTTTGATGGAGAAATTGATGTAAGATTTTTCTTTGCCTATAAATTGGAGAATTTTGAATTCATTTTCTTGATACTTTCTTTGATTTCTTCTTAAGGAATGAAAGATTGTATCTTGTTTGTTTAAATTTTTGTAATATCTTTTAATTTTAGTAATAAAATTATGTGTGATTTTAATTACAGTATGAGTAGCTAATTACTTTCTGGTGGGGGATTGGGTGAAACTTTTATTATTTAAAGTTTAGATTAATCTCACTTATATTATAATATATAAATAGTAATGAATAATAATTAATTGAGATCTGGACTAATTATTTACAAACTGTTCCACCTTTATGGCTTGTTTTATATTTTTGGCATATTTAGTACTTTGGCAGGACTGGTTATCGATAGAAATGACTACCGCCTTTATGGCCGGTTTTATATGTTTTTGCATAGTTAATTCTGGAAGTAAATTATTTGTGTTATAATGATCATTTATATATTATAAAAAGTGAGATTTCTAAATATAAAATATTAAAAGTGGATCTCATAATGTCACACCCGTCCCTTTAGGTAGGGTAGGGGTGAGACGGAGAACTGAAACTGGCAGAGTTTCCCCTGTAATATGGACTAATCCTCCAAATACAAGGAAAAATCTAAACTGAAAATATCACATAACATAGGATCTCCATGATCCAACTCAAACATAATATCCATGAAGGAAACACAATATCCTCAGTATCAAATAAAGGCTCAATGCCTAACATTAGACAACAATTTCTTCCAAGAAAATACATAACAAAGACACTCTACTGTTGGCACAACCTTTCTCTACTGGCAGGAAATGATGACGAAAAAAACAGATGAAAAGAACGATCTACTAATCTGCTAAACCTGAAATGTTAAGGAAATGGGGGTAAGCTCACGCTTAGTGCAATGGATCACAACTTAGTGCCGTGGATAATCAAGTAACAAAGTGGATCGAACAAGTCTTTCACAATATAAATAAATACATAAGCTGTAAATCGATATCTCAAACATTTACTTGAAATCGTAAATCTTATTCCTCATAAAACTCAAATCATAAATCTCATTTCTCATAAAGCTCATACTGTTCAAAAATACTTTGAATAATAAAGCTGTTTATTCATCTATATGCACAACCTCATGACAATATGGCAAAGCTGGCAACATGAGGCTTCCCCACGGCAAAACTGGCATCCGGAGCAAAATGGCAACGTGAGACCTTATCTCACGGCAATAACTGGCAACATGAGACCTTATCTCATGGCAATAATCTGGCACATATAAGTACACGGGGTGCATACTAACATAAAAATCATTTCCAAAATCCAAGCTCATATATCTCAAATCATGCAAGTTTCTCATATATCACAAACACATGATTTCAACATAATCAATATTCGATCCATACCTTATAGCAAAATATATAAACTTTCTGAAAACAAACTCATTTAATGCATTACCTTAAAATTCATTTAAGAAAACATACATAATATATACTTTTGAAAACATCAATGTTACAGGCTTATCCACGCACCTGGTGAGCTGAAAACTGAAAAAGGAACTATGCAGCAGGACCGTCCCTGCTTACAGTATCACGATCACCTAACAGACAAAAGAATTTACTATAAGGAACATAATCCTAACTAGAATAGATGAAAGAATATGCGAGAAACGTGGTTCGGTCGCTATCATAAACTTAACGAAAATTAAGATTCGGAGGTCCGTTACTACTCGGAATGGTCTGAAATTCATGGAGGAGACTCAGGAAATCGGCGGCAGAATTCTGCCTGGCGCGTGTGGTCCACGCGCCTCCCCTTCTGTCTGCGCGTGGGCCTCACGCGCCGCCACGTGAGGCGCGCGTGAGTGCCACGGTCCGGTCCGATGAAGAAAATTCCGACGGTCAATCATTCGTCTCCTCTTCCCGGATCTAATGCCGCTGACGGTTCGTCGATCGGAGTTCCGGATCAACGGGAAATCAAGAAAAACCACAAAAAATTTCTTACCGAGATCTCTACAAAAATTGGAAGTTTCCCGAGATGAAACCACCACCAAAATGATCCTCTCGACGAGATCTACACTTTTCCTTAAGGACTCGGTCGGATTTGGACTACGGATCGGGACCAAAACTGTATCTCTATTTTTTTTTCTTCTTTTCTCTTTCTTCTCTCTCGCCTGCTCTCTGTCTTTTCTTCTCTTTTTTTTTTAAAGGGTGGCTGCTGTGAATAGAAAATAGGGTTGTGTGTGTGTGCAAATATATACTTACATGGCGAATATCAATTGCCACCCTAAACTTGTCCTTAACCCCAAAATAAATCAAACTTTTACGATTTTACCCAAATTAGTCCTTAAATTTTTCACTCACCAAAAATAATAAAATAAAAATATGGGTAAAAATAATTTGGGGTGTTACACATAACCCCCAATATGTTATTTTATTGTTGTTATTTAATTCAAATTCTCCAAACAACTTCAAACAAATCAATCTTTTTCCTTTCGCTTTAATTATTATTTTATCATACTAAACATCTATTCCCTGTGGATCGACCCCGGACTTACCGGGTTATTTTATTACTTCGATACTCTTATACTTGGGAGTAAAGAACTACTTTTTGAACGTGTCAAGTTTTTGGCGCCGTTGCCGGAGAATACAATTTAGTAGATATAATTATTTTTCTTTATTTTATTTTTCTTTTGTAGTTTATTTTTTTATCTTGTCATTTATTTCCTTTTTGTAAATATTATATTTGTTTTTATTTTTATTTTTATTTAGGTTGCATGAGACACTTGTCTCGATCATCCAACGGAAGATTAAACAGAGATTCTCCATCACTTTCATCTTCAGTTAGAATGGCCAATCCACTTGCCCGAATTGAAAATCCAGTAGATAATGAAGAAAATGAGTCTCAGCATGGCGATCATAATCATCTAAGGACACTAAGAGAACTCATGAATCCTACCAGGACGAGATCACCATCTTACATTGCTTTCGCTCCATATGCATCATGTTTCAATTTCAAACCAGATATCATCCAATTTTTCCACGGTCTTGAATCAGAAAATTCTTATCAGCACTTGAGGGAATTCGAAGAGGTATGTAATACTTGCACATATCAAAATTGCAACATAAACATAATTCGACTTATGTTTTTCCTTTTTTCTTCAAAGGATAAAGCTAAAATTTGGCTGCAAAATCTTAGGTCGGGATTCATTAGGACATGTGATAATTTGCAAGAACTGTTTCTAAAAAAATTCTTTCCCCCTCACAAGACAAACTCCTTTAAGAGGAGAATCACAACTTTCACACAAGAATCGGAGGAAACACTTACTAATGTTGGGAGAGATTTAAGAAGATGTTAAATGTTTGTCCACATCACGGGTTTGAAACATGGATGTTGGTCGCCTATTTCTACGAGGGGTTAACACCCCAAGGTAGACAAGTAGTGTAAATGATGTGTAATGATGAGTTTAGGGAAAAAAAATCCCCAAGACGCACTAGATTACCTAGAACACATGACAGATAATACACAACACTGGGACACAGTTGGCACTTATGAGTCATCTGTAAAACCACAACCATCTAGTAGAGGTATGTTTAACCTTATGGAAGACCATTATCTTTCTGCTAAGTATGCATCTCTAGCTAAAAAAGTCGAGGCATTAGAAATAAGGAAGAGTGATCATGTCAAGTCAGTTCAAGAAGTCACATGTCAAATCTGTAATTCAAATGAACATGTCACACATGTTTGCCCAACCTTGCCAGCTCTGCAAGATTGTCTCTATGACAAAGTCAGTTCCATAAACACTTTCAATAGATCAAATCCAAACCCATACTGCAAAACCTACAATTCTGGTTGAAAAAACCATCCAAACTTCAATTGAAGGAATGATAACCAAACACAATCATCGCAACAACCTCCCCAGGTATACCAGAATTTTTGAAAACTCCCAGAATTATACACCATATGTCCCACCACCTAAGAAAATCTTTGACAATACCTTGCAAATATTCATTGAGAAACAAGAAGCCATCAATAACCAAACTGTGCAAAGAATGATTGATCTGAAATATACCTTCTCCAAAATCACATCTGCATTGACCTTTTATGAGAAAGGTAAGTTTCCTGCACAACCGCCGCCAAACCCCAAGAGTCATCAAAACCCTCACGAGAGTAGTTTTGGTAGTCAACATATTGACCAAGTCAAATATGTTAGTACTCTTCGTAATGGTAAGGTTATCCACAAACCTAATTTTGAACCTCATGAAATTGAAAATAAATCAGATTCAGAGGGCAAGGAAAAGGTTAATGAACCAGTACCTATCGTTGATGATAACAATTTATCATATGTACCTCCATTTCCTCAAGCATTAAAAATAATGAAATTGAAATATTCCTTAGAAATTTATGAAATAGTCAAACAGGTAAAGGTCAATATTCATTTGTTAGATGTCATCCGAAAGATATCGTCCTATGCCAAATTTCTGAAAGACTTGTGCACTGTTAAAAGGAAGCATCAGGTAAGAAAGAAAACATTTCTACCCGAACAGGTAAGTTCTATTCTCTTAGCCAATAATACATTAAAATACAAAAACCCTGGTTGTCCAACTATTTCATGTATTATTGGAGATAAAAAAAATTTGAACATGCTTTGTTTTACCTTGGAGCCAGTGTAAATTTGCTTCCATTTTCGGTTTACCAACAACTTAATATTGGCGAGTTAAAACCAACTTCAACTACTCTTTTACTTGCCGATAGATCAGTCAAGGTACTGAAAGGAATTGTAGAAGACGTGTTAATTCAAGTTGATAAATTCATATATCATGTGGATTTTATTGTCTTAAAAACACAACCTGAAGCAAATAATTATAAGTCAGTTCATGTAATACTTGGTCGTCCATTTTTAGCAACAACTAACGCTTTAATAAATTGCAGGAATGAAATCATGAATTTTTCATTTGGCAATATGACGTTGAAGCTTAATATTTTTGACATGTGTAAACAACCATACGATGAGGACAATGAAAATGGGAGCAAAGATCTAATTGAACCAATTATGGAGGAATATATTCAGAGGAGTTTATCTGACCCTACAGAAATTTGTACAACTAATTTTCTTGAATCAAGTATGCAATTAGATTCAGATATTCCTAATGATTTTTTACTTGATTCTACATGAGTACTGGAAGAAGATGGAGAAAACCAAAATTTTGAGGAACTAGAAATAATGGAAGAAGGAAAACATGAGGAAGCACATAATTTAGAATTGAAGCCTTTGCCCGAAGAATTGAAGAATGTATTTCTTGGAGATGAACAAACTTATCATGTGGAAGTTCTTCCTCTCTTACAAGCGATCAAGAAAGACAAATACCTCCAGACTTGAACCATCAAGGAGTGGAAGAAACTCTTACAAAAATCCACAATCATTTTCCTACTCTCCTCCAAAATGCTTTGATGAAAATTTATAAAGCACGTATTGAAAGAATGAGGCTTCTTATGAACCATGGTATTCCTAATGATATTCGATGGGTAATTGAGACAAGAGTTTGTTTAGCAGCTGAGTCATCTAACTCTTTCATTTCTCACATGCTTGGTTTAAGGAAAAACAGCTATGCTAAAAAATGAAGAGCTAAACAATTAGGTGTTTGTTATAAATGTGCACGCTGGTCATGCAACACTCATTGTCGTTCTTTAGGAATGATGTCTGACAATCGCGAAGATAAAATTCAATTCATTAAAGATGGCTTGAGTAAGGAGTCTTTAGATGATATATCATTGACTCTTGAGATGCATCTTAGTGGACATGTTCATCGAATAATTCAATATTTGCATACACAATTTCAAAAAGAAAGACAACAATTCAGTCTTGGGAATCTGACTTTAAAAAACCATGTTTGCCAATTTATAAGAAAATTAGATGGGAAGCATATCCCCGACCCATAGAGGGTGTTCAAGCCGTTACTGGACGTAAAACCAGAGGAAGATGTGAGCCACAATCACAACTAGATTTCAATTTACTGTTTTGATTTTCTTTTATTATTTTAAACTATAACCTTTCTTTTTAGTACTAGTGTTGTAGATTCAATTGTCAATTGCACACTAACCAGGTGATGTCTTCTAAACTATAATTTTTCTTATTCAGACATTGAGGACAATGTCTCAATTTGGTTGGGGGATGGGATAGTTGACTAAAATATTTTTATTTTCGTTTGTGTTATTTTCTAAAAAAAATTATTATTTTATGTAAAAATAATTGTTTTTATTTCAGTCTAATTCGTAACAAGTTATTTTTTATTTATTTCCTTTTGAATTATTTAAATTTGTGAATTCTCCATAATATTGATTAAATTTGATCTTCATATGCTCATTTGACAGATATTATCAACATACACAGTAACATATGAACATGGGTTGCAAGTGAAAACTTTATAATATTCAGTTCTCTAGTTTGTTAGAGATAGCACTTACAGACAGTGGAATTTGTGTTTTTTTATTCAAAAAATTAATCATGCTTTTACTTAGTAACCAGACATCTTGCCTCAGTAAGCAATAATTGTTCGCATAAAACGGTAGAGTTTGAGTTTGTAAAAAAATAATCGTGTGAATAAGTTCTATTTCGTAGTCTCTCTAACTCGAGCAATTAAGTATGTATGGGTGTTTTAACACTTAGTGCCCTAAGGCCAACTGGGCTGGGAGTCATTGGCCCAAAGCTAGTTATATTGGTTAAAGAGAAAACTTAAGGAAATCAGACACTTTTTCTTTTTAATATCTGAGATCCTAGCAATTAAGTTTGTAGGGGTGTCTTAACACCTAGTGCCCTAAAGCCAACTGGTTTGGGAGTCACTGGCCCAAAGCTCGTTATAAGGATTGAATATATATTTTTTTATTATAAAAAAATACTATTTTTGTATTTATAAATAAACTTTCATTGCCAATAGGTGTGAACTCTAATATAACTTTAGGACAAAAATATTACTCTTTTTTCAACAAGACCTGTGAATATTGTGGGCACAATGAATTGATTAATACCTTGTTAATTGTATATATGGAGAATGATAAAAAGTATAGAAGAATTTACTAATTTGGTAATTTAGAAAGAAAGAAAACAATTACTAACTTGGATAAGAATTTCACTTTTAGTTTTCGCTTAGATTACTAGGGACTAATAATAAGCTGGTTGGGGGTGTGATTGAGACTAAAAAGTGTATATTTATTAAAAGAATAATATATCATTTTACACTTGTGGTTTCATTAATTCTCTTAATTTAGCACAATTATTAAATAAGAATTATATTTATGTTAATTGTGATTCTTATCTTTTATGTAGGTGAAATAATACTTTGGATGCATATCTAGAAAAATGGATTTGACATTTGGATTTTGGAGGCCGGAAATTTAATAGGGCGTTCTAACAATGTATAACCACGGAAATTTCAGCCCTGCGCAATGTTTGTATTTTGGCCATAACTGTTTACTACGATATTGGATGGAAGTGATTCCAGTTCCAGATGAAAGAAAACTCAAAGATATATAACTTTACTACTGAAAATATTTTTGAATTCTGAAGTTTTCAAGGCCGAAATTGATGAAGAAACCAAAGTATGTTATAAGTAAAAGTCATTGTCAAATCAAAAATAAAATAATAAAAAAAATAAAATGTCAATTTCTCCACTAAACATGCTTGGAGGATTTGGTGGAGGAAACGGTGAAGTGTTTGATGGAGAAATTGGTATAAGACTTTTCTTTGCCTATAAATTGAAGAATTTTGAATTCATTTTCTTCATACTTTCCTTGATTTCTTCTTAAGGAATTGAAGATTTTATCTTGTTTGTTTAAATTTTTGTAATGTCTTTTAATTTTAGTAATAAAATTATGTGTGTTTTTAATTACAGTATGAGTAGCTAATTACTTTCCGGTGGGGGATTGGGTGAAACTTTTATTATTTAAAGTTTAGATTAATGATGAGTGGTATTTATATCAATATTTCTCACTCATTTAACCTAATGTTTTGTATTGTTTCTCGAGATTTATGAACGTTTTGATGTGTTTTGTTGTTATTTTGCAGATAAATAAAGTTTGGACAGCACTGGAGGCAATTTGGGGCAAATCCGGACAAAAATGCGCCAACTGGGATATTTATGTCTTCTGCGCGTCGCGCCGCGCATAGGCTTGGCGTCGCGACACCCAGCCTGCGCCGAAGTTGCTAAAATGCGCCGTGGTCAACGGGTCAATAATTTGAAAAGTTTGACTTTGCTAACGTGCGCCGTGCCACGTGTCAACATCACAACAGACTTGCTAACGTGCGCCGGATGCCACGTGTCACCCATCCAACGGTGCCGACAGTGACGTCAGCATGACGTCAGCAATGACGTCATGAACAGTGCCACATCATCAGTCTGACGTAAGCAATGACGTCATGAACAGTGCCACGTCATCGGATAAGATCTGAGTCGTCGAATCACCAAGTGACACGTGTCACTGTAGCGCGCGTCGCGACGCGGGCCGAGCGGCGCGACGCGCGCACCTCATCCGCGCCTATAAATTCAGAACCAGATTTCAGAAATTTTTATCCCATCCTCTCTCTTCAATTCCTTCTAAAGAGAGAGTTTCTCTCTATAAAAGTCTTTAGTTTTTACTTTTTTTTAATTTTGTAAATAATTTTAATTACTTTTTGTAATAATAGTAATTTAATTTTTACTTTTTACTTTCTTTTACAGTTTTTACTATTTACTATTTACTTTTTACATTTTTTACTATTTACCGTGATGAGGTAATTTCCTTATGTTCGGTGAAAGGTAATTTCTTTTACTATTACTATTTAGATTAATCTCCCTTAAAAATAATATATTTACTATTTAAATTGGACTTAATCAGGATACCGCCAGATTGGTCGGTTGGTAATAAAACATATATTCCGCCTTTATGGCTGGTTATTTTGGTTCCGCCTGCCTGGTTTTTTATGGCTGGTTTTTTTCACAAGTTTATATATTATTTTAATGGGAGATATCTAAATAAGTATTAGTAGAATTAATTCCTTTTACCTTAACATTTTATTTTATTTTACTTTTCAGTATTTTTATTTTATGTCTTTTATTTTTATGTTTTTATTAGTCCTAGTTATGTGTTAGTTATCTAGGGGTTGTGATGACTTTTAATATCAATAGTTTATAAGGGATTATTTTATAGTTTGGGTAATTAATAAGTTTACTTATTAAGTCTTAAGCTTAAAGCTTCTTATTGTCTGATCACCAATAAGATTGATATGGTAAATCTAAAATGAACTAGACATAGGGATTTTAGGTTTCAGCCTTAGACTTAATAGCCCACGATCTTCCTTGAGGATAGATAACCCTTTAATAGATTTCCTTACAGGATAGGAATATACCTGTCGGGCGGGGGTAGCCATAATTGGAACTTAGACTTAATGAATCCAGGTAATGTGGTTGACATAGGAATATGGTTCAATTGGGTTATACTGGGTATTTGTAGTTGACCATCGGAAGAGGCTTTTACATAATTTAGTGTTCCAGGTTAGTAAACTGATTTATTACACAAACATAAAATAATCACTTCATCTTTTAAATGATATTAAAAGAATTCACAACCTTATATCTTTTATTGTTATTTTCCTTAGTATTTTCTTTTATCTTTTTATTTATTTATTTAGCAAATCTTCAATCAACCAAATCAATCAAGCAATTAATTCCATTCTCCCTTTAATTAGATATTTGTAAATAAATAGATTCAACAATTAATAACAACAGTAGGAATTAAGTCCTCGTGGGATCGATATTTTTATACTACTTGAACGATACGTGTGCTTGCGTTATACGTGTGTGTTTACGCCGGTCAAGTTTTTGGCGCCGTTGCCGGGGACTTATATTTCTTGAGTTATTAATTTTGAAGCTATCTAATTTACTTATATCTAATTTTCTTTATTTTTATCTGTAATTTTTATTTCTTTCTTTTGATTTCAGGTGACTTAAAAATGGAACACTACTGGGAGATTGAGAGACTACGTGCTTTACAAGAAGATACACCCCAAATCTGGGAGCAACAGTCCGGTTTTCTGTGGCCTGTTGAACAGCCCAATGATTATCACTGGATGCCAGAACCAAGCAATGCTACATTTGTTCATCAGAACGAAATGGGGAGATGTGTGATTTGTGATAGTAACCACCGAGCGATCAATGTATATATCGATCAGAGTGGGAGAATTTCTGGAGACAATCATGCTATGAAGAGCCATCACATTTCACAGAGCCACATTTTCCATCTTATCCACCATACATATGCGATTTTCATCAACAACCAGAACCATCAGAGGAAGATCAATTGATTCACATGTTCAAGGAACAAGCAGCTCAATTTGATGCACAAGTTCAGAGTAACACAGAATCCATACAGAGAATGACAGATCAGATCAGACAATTAACAGAAAACCAGAACTATATACCTCAAGAACCAGTTCCAGATGACACTGATGAAGCCTTCAATTACCAATCATTTCACAATGACATTTCAACAGAGGAGAAGGCTGAGCAGTATCAACAACCAGAGGTATCAGTTCAAGAACCCGAACCGGCAAAGTCTCGATTTGATTTCTATTATTCTGACTCTGAAGAGGAGGAAGCTGATCCATTTATTCCAACTGCACCAACAACGGAGGATCAAACTTTCAAGCCTCAAAATGAAGATCTTGGAGATTCTATTGCACAAATGTTTGATGAAGATCTACATGAGCCAATCATTTCACCCAGATCAGAGGATGAAGACCTAAAATCTGACATTTCTTTTCATCCTCAGGTTGACAATTTTGATGCATGTATTTCACAAATGACAGATGAAGAGATGAATATGGAAATTTTCAAATACATCTGCGAAGAAAAGGTGGAGCAAAAAGCAGAGCAAATGGAGGAGCAAATGTCTGACCTTAATAAAGATCTAGAGCATTCAGGAAAAACATCGCTGTTTTGGGGAGTACAAATCAAAGATATCACCCAGAAGCTTGACAGAATGGAACTTCCATTCCAAGTCAAGCACCATATGAGACCTCCTGATTTTCTTTCTTTCTTTTCAGGAACCACTGGAGCAAAAAGGAGTAAAAAGGTGGCACGAGCACTGAATGAGACAAAATTCTTTTTGCCACTTTACCGTTGGAAGAGACCATTCAAAAGCAACGCTCACGGGATTGTCTTTAATTGGACATCCAAAACGACATTGAAACCTCCTTAACAGATGAATTTCATTCACGTCTGGCTGAAGACGAAAAATTCAGCGCTAGCAGGGAGGCAACCCATGCAATTTGTTGTGATTTATTTTCATATTTTGTGTGAACTTTTTAATTTTGTGTGTTATTTTTGTAGGGAAAGGAATAAACGAAGCATTTTAAGACAGAAGGAATTGTGTTTGGCAAGCAAATATAAGAAACAATTCATTAGCGATGGCTGAATAAAGAATGAAATCTTGAGACACATCCTAATGAATTTATACTAAGCAAGTGGCGTATTGCGTACACAATTCCGTTGCCTTAATTATTGCTTTGATTCGCTTTTCTGTTGTAATTATATTTATTTTCGTAGACAGGATCCAGACTTTTTGACATTTCACGATTTCTTTTGTTGTTTAGCTAACAAACGTCCTTTGGAAGATACTTGTGCTATTTTTACTCACCCTTTTCAGGTATTATAAATTCAACTCATCATTACACCTTTGAAGTCATCCAGAGTCAAGAAAGAAATACATAAAAAAAAAAATGGAAGCCACTTCAAGAAGACGAGTTGAAAACATATGTGTGTTTTGTGGTAGTACTGTTGGTACTAAACCACAATACATAGAAGCAGCACGGGAATTGGGTCGAGTATTAGCTGCGAGGAATATGCACTTAATATATGGCGGAGGAAATCTCAGACTTATGGGATCGTTTCAAAAGCCGTACAGGAGGGAGGCAGTCACGTTTTGGGAATCGTCCCAAAACCCTTGGCAGAGGCAAATCTTATTGGATCATCGAATGGAGAGGAACTGATCGTATCAGGTATGTCTGAATGCCTGGTAGAAATGATTAACCGTGCTGATGCTTTTATTGCTTTACCAGGTGGTTTAGGTACATTAGAGGAAATTTTTATAGTTCTATTCTGGGCGAACCTGAACATACACCAGAAACCGCTTGGACTACTCAACGTTGATGGATTTTATGATTTTCTTTGTGTGTTTCTTGATGATGCTCGGAGAAATGGTTCGTATCAAAACCTATGAAAGACTCCTCTTCACTGCCAGACTTGATCCGGATCTATAGACCAACTTATAGCCTATGAACCACAAGTTGACCCTATCCTATCAAAGATAAATTGGTCTGAGGACGATCGTGGTAAGAGGCGTCGAATTAATCTGGATCTTAACCTTTAATTTTCTGTAGATTTCAGCTAACCAGGTACAACCTTCTAACTCTCCTTTTACTGTTTAAGACATTGGGGACAATGTCTCATTTAGGTTTGGGGGAGGGATTTAGTTGATTAGTACCTTGTTTTTAGTTTGTATGTTGTTTTTATTTTTAGTCCAAATTTTTCGAAAAATACAAAAAATTGAAAAATTTTCAAAAATTACAAAAATATTTTGCATTTTCTTGTTTTTGTTTTGACTAAAAAGGTGGAATTGGTAAGAGGTAGCTGAGTAAGGAGTTTCACTCCTGAGACGTATCTCAAGCCCATTTTCGAAATAAAGTTAATTTTTGTTTATTTCCTTTTAAATTATTTAATTTGTGAATTCTCCATAAATCTGACTAAAATGAATCTTCATATGTTCAGTTGACAGGTATTATGAACTTCAATGGAACATACAGTCATGAGCTAAAATTGAAAAGTTTGTAATATTCCGTGCTATAGTTAATTGGAGGAAGCATCTCTAAATAGTGATGGAGTAAAAAAAAAAAAAAAAAAAAAAAACGTCTGAGATCCGAGTTATTAAGTCTGTAAGGGTGTTTTAACACCTAGTGCCCTAAAACCAACTGGTTTGGGAGTCACTGGCCCAAAGCTCGTTACATGGATCGAAGATGCTGCAAATATATATATATCTGAAGTCTGAGTAATTAAGTTCGTAGGGGTGTCTTAACACCTGGTGCCCTAAAGCCAACTGGTTTGGGAGCCACCGACCCAAAGCTCGCTACATAGACGGAAAGTATTGTATATAAATAAAAAATAGAAAAAAAAAATCAAAGAAAAAATCAGAAAAATCAAAAAATTATTCCATTGCTACAAAAATGTGTGAAATCTGATAAAACTTTAGGACAAAAATATTACTCTCTTATCAACTGCACTTATGACTGTTGTGGGCAAAAATGAGTTGATTAATATTTTGTTGGCTGTATATATGGTGAATGGTAAAAATAATCGGAGAATTTACTTATTCAGTAATTTAGAAAGAAACAAAACAACTAGTAACTTGGAGTAGAATTTTCATCTGATTAGTCACTGACCTTCTTTATTCTCTTTTCGCTTGTCTTTTTTGCTTTTGTGTGCATTAGTTTTAACTAACTTTTTACTTTTGTAAAATGTTTGTGGGTATCATTGCTGTAAACCCTCACGAGACTACACTCGTCCACTAGGGACACCTAGGGGTTTAAAGGCTTGTTGCATATGCTAAATGCAACCGTGATCCCTACGAAAGTGGCTTAGTTAAAGTTTATTTTCATGTTATTTTATTTTCTGTTTTGCTCGAGGACTAGCAAAATGTTAGGTTTGGGGGTGTGATGAGTGGTATTTATATCACTATTTCTCACTCATTTGACCTAATGTTTTGTATTGTTTCTCGAGATTTATGAACGTTTTGATGTGTTTTGTTGTTATTTTGCAGATAAATAAAGTTTGGACAGCACTGGAGGCAATTTGGGGCAAATCCGGACAAAAATGCGCCAACTGGGATATTTATGTCTTCTGCGCGTCGCGCCGCGCATAGGCTTGGCGTCGCGACACCCAGCCTGCGCCGAAGTTGCTAAAATGCGCCGTGGTCAACGGGTCAACAATTTGAAAAGTTTAACTTTGCTAACGTGCGCCGTGCCACGTGTCAACATCACAACAGACTTGCTAACGTGCGCCGGATGCCACGTGTCACCCATCCAACGGTGTCGACAGTTGCCGACAGTGACGTCAGCATGACGTCAGCAATGACGTCATGAACAGTGCCACATCATCAGTCTGACGTAAGCAATGACGTCATGAACAGTGCCACGTCATCGGATAAGATCTGAGCCGTCGAATCACCAAGTGACACGTGTCACTGTAGCACGCGTCGCGACGCGGGCCGAGAGGCGCGACGCGCGCACCTCATCCGCGCCTATAAATTCAGAACCAGATTTCAGAAATTTGTATCCCATCCTCTCTCTTCAATTCCTTCTAAAGAGAGAGTTTCTCTCTCTAAAAGTCTTTAGTTTTTACTTTTTTTTAGTTTTGTAAATAATTTTTAATTACTTTTTGTAATAATAGTAATTTAATTTTTACTTTTTACTTTCTTTTACAGTTTTTACTATTTACTATTTACTTTTTACAGTTTTTACTATTTACCGTGATGAGGTAATTTCCTTATGTTCGGGTGAAAGGTAATTTCTTTTACTATTACTATTTAGATTAATCTCCCTTAAAAATAATATATTTACTATTTAAATTGGACTTAATCAGGATACCGCCAGATTGGTCGGTTGGTAATAAAACATATATTCCGCCTTTATGGCTGGTTATTTTGGTTCCGCCTTTATGGCTGGTTATTTTGGTTCCGCCTTTATGGCTGGTTATTTTCACAAGTTTATATATTATTTTAATGGGAGATATCTAAATAAGTATTAGTAGAATTAATTCATTTTACCTTAACATTTTATTTTATTTTACTTTTCAGTATTTTTATTTTATGTCTTTTATTTTTATGTTTTTATTAGTCCTAGTTATGTGTTAGTTATCTAGGGGTTGTGATGACTTTTAATATCAATAGTTTATAAGGGATTATTTTATAGTTTGGGTAATTAATAAGTTTACTTATTAAGTCTTAAGCTTAAAGCTTCTTATTGTCTGATCACCAATAAGATTGATATGGTAAATCTAAAATGAACTAGACATAGGGATTTTAGGTTTCAGCCTTAGACTTAATAGCCCACGATCTTCCTTGAGGATAGATAACCCTTTAATAGATTTCCTTACAGGATAGGAATATACCTGTCGGGCGGGGGTAGCCATAATTGGAACTTAGACTTAATGAATCCAGGTAATGTGGTTGACATAGGAATATGGTTCAATTGGGTTATACTGGGTATTTGTAGTTGACCATCGGAAGAGGCTTTTACATAATTTAGTGTTCCAGGTTAGTAAACTGATTTATTACACAAACATAAAATAATCACTTCATCTTTTAAATGATATTAAAAGAATCACAACCTTATATCTTTTTATCTGTTATTTTCCTTAGTATTTTCTTTTATCTTTTTATTTATTTATTTAGCAAATCTTCAATCAACCAAATCAATCAAGCAATTAATTCCATTATCCCTTTAATTAGATATTTGTAAATAAATAGATTCAACAATTAATAACAACAGTAGGAATTAAGTCCTCGTGGGATCGATATTTTTATACTACTTGAACGATACGTGCGCTTGCGTTATACGTGTGTGTTTACGCGGCGGTCAATTAATATCACTTATATTATAATATATAAATAGTAATGAATAATAATTAATTGAGATATGGACTAATTATTGACAAATTGTTCCGCCTTTATGGTTTGTTTTATATTTTTGGCAAATTTAGTACTTTGGCAGAACTAGTTATCGATAGAAATGATTACCGCCTTTATGACCGGTTTTATATGTTTTTGCATAGTTAATTCTGGAAGTAAATTAATTGTGTTATAATGATAATTTATATATTATAAAAATTGAGATTTCTAATTATAAAATATTAAAAGTTGATCTCATAACCCCAAATATTTTATTTTATTGTTGTGATTTAATTCAAATTCTCCAAACAACTTCAAACAAATCAATATTTTCCTTTCGCTTTAATTATTATTTTATCATACTAAATATCTATTCCCTGTTAATCGACCCAATAAATATCTATTCCCTGTTAATCGACCCCGAACTTACCGGATTATTTTATTACTTCGACACTCTTATACTTGGGAGTAAAGAACTACTTTTTGAGCGTGTCACTATATACACTATAGGAAATTACAGTTTTAGCGACATAATATTCCGTCTCAAAATTTAACGATGGAATAGAGACAGAATTGAAACGGATAATGAAATTAGGGACGAAATTTAGCGACAAAAAAAATTCATCTCTAAATTAGCTACGGATTTTTTGATTTTTTCAGTCGCTAATTTAATTTAGAAACAGACTTTTTCCGTCGCTAATTCGTCACTAATTAGAAACATAATCTTTATTTTGTCGTTAAATTCAAATTTCTATTTAAATTTTAACTTAATTTCTAGTTAATTTAGAAATAGAATTTTTCCGTCTCTAATCCGTCGCTAAATAGAAACAGAATTAATATTCTGTCGCTAAATAGAAACGAAATCTCAATTCCGTAGCTAATTTTAAATTTTAATTTTAATTTCTAATTTGTAAAACTATTGTTAATTAGAAACGAAATTTTTCCATCGCTAAATAGAAACATAATTAATATTTCGTCGCTAAATAGAAACGAAATCTCAATTCCGTAGCTAATTTTAAATTTTAATTTTAATTTCTAATTGCAAAACTATTGTTAATTAGAAACGAAATCTCAATTCCGTAGCTAATTTTAAATTTAAATTTTTATTTTTATTTTAATTTCTAATTTGCAAAACTATTATTAATTAGAAATAGAATTATTCCATCGCTAAATAGAAACGAAATTAATATTTCGTCGCTAAATAGAAAGATAATCTCAATTCCGTAGCTAATTTTAAATTTTTATTTTTATTTTTATTTTTATTTCTAATTTACAAAACTATTGTTAATTTGAAACATAATTTTTCTGTTAATTTGAAAAAGAATTTTTCCATATCTAATCCATATCTAATTAGAAACGGAATTAATATTATGTCGCTAAACAGAAACAAAATCTCAATTCCGTAGTTAATTTTAAATTTTAATTTCTAATTTTCAAAACTATTATTAATTAGAAAAATAATTTTTCTGTCGCTAATTTGTCGCTAATAAAAATGAAATTTCTATTATGTCGCTAATTTTTAAAATTTTCAATCCCTCTGAGATTTTATTCCGTCAACACCATTTTTTTTTAAAAAAAATGAGACGGATTTTTCTTTCCTAGTTCGTCGTTAAATAGAAACGGAATCTCTATTTCATCGCTAAATTTCGTCAAATTTCAAAAATTTCCCGCCTTAGGAAAATTTCAAATATCTAAAAAAATTACAAATCTTCCCGCTTCTCTTATTTTCTTCCTCTATATATACACCACAATCTTTTTAACTCTCAATTTCAATACACCATCAAAATTTTTCTTACTAAATTCCATATACCATCAAATTTTTTCATACCTCAACTCTCATTATCAATCTCTTATTTTTTTTCCTGAGAAACAAACACTAATATTTTTTTTTGGTTTAAGGTGGCGTAAATGGATGGTGGTGTGTCGAAACTTGCGGTGGACATTACAATGTCTTGTGAAATTGAAGATGTATATATAACAAGGTTCATGCTAACGAGTGCCCTTAGGGCACTCATTAAGAATTCATTTTAGGAATTTTTGACATCATTTTTATGGGAAATGAAAAAATTATCAAAATATTAATTATTTTTTTCCTTTTCCCCATCAAAACTTTCCTCAAATAGATTCTTAAAGAGTGCCCATAAGGGCACTCGTTAGCATTTCCCATATAACGATTAAAAAAGTTACTTCTTTAAAAATTTCCACCATTCAAAAATTTAAAAATTTTCCCTTATCTAAAATTTAAAAATTTCCTCTCTCTACAATTTAAATTTTTCTCACATCTATATAATTATAAAATTTCTCGCCTCTCTAAAATTTTAAAATTTTTTCCTTTCTAAAATTTTAAATTTCTTGTCTCTCTAAAATTTTAAAATTTCAGTTTTTAATTTTTTTTAAAAAATATATAGCTACAGATTAGCTACGGAAATTCCGTCTCTATTTAGCTATAAGAATTTATTCCATTGCTAAATAGAAAACGAAATTTTTGTCGCTAATTAGCTATGGAATTTCCATCGCTATATAAAGATATAATAAAATTCCGTCGCTAATTTTAGCGACATATGTAATATTTCCGTCGCCATTATTTTTTTCGACCAACAAAATAGAGACGGAATTTTTCCGTCGCTAATTAACTATTAGCAACAAAATAGCTACGGATTTTTCTATCGCTTTTTGACTGTTTTCTTGTAGTAACCTAATTACATCGGTTGCGAATTTGATACATTCCTCTTCTTTAGAGATACGAGGAATACATAACACACAACAACACCATTCTATTGAATTTATTTTGACATCATGCCCACGTCTTGTTTGGTTTCTGTGTCAAAGAGTTCATACATATCAGTAGTTTGCTGGAAATAATTTGATGGTGCGCCAAAAATATTTCGCCTCATTATATCCTAAGAAACATACTTCATAAGCATCCTAAAGCACAAACAATATAAGAAGAATCTATTTTAAGAACATTATATACTGCAAAGGCCTCAAGTTTTACATCTTTATCTATTTTTTATTTCGTATTTTGTTCAGTTTAACTTCATAATATTATTTTCTACTTACACAACTATATTGTTTATGTTACTAACAATATTTCAGTCATAATCTTGAGCAGAAGCGTGAGGATTCTATAATATTAAAGGTTAATGGTGGTAACCCAAAATGATAATATATTATGATCTTTATAACATATAATGGTCAATGGTGGCAATTAGTGGTTTGTTTCAATTTTTTTTAGAAATGTTGGAAATCTTATCATCAAATAATTCGATCCGTGCCTAAATAGAACAAGTAAAACCCCCGATTATATTGATAGTTTGCTGGAAATAAATTAGTGGTGTGCCAAAGATATTTCCCCCCATTGTATCCTAAGAAACAGATTTCATAAGCATTCTAAAGCACAAGCCGTATGAGGCGAATCTATTTTAAGAATATTATATACTACAAAGGCCTCAAGTTTTACATTTTTTATTTTTCAGTTTAACTTCATAATATTATTTTTTTACTTACACTTCTATATTGTTTATGTTACCAACAATATTCCAGTCATAATCGTGAACTGAAGCGTGAGGATTCTGCTGTAATAAACCCAAGCAATATTAAAGGTTAATGGCGGTAACCCAAAATGATAATTATAATCTTTATAACATATAATTGTTAATGTGGCAATTAGTGTTTGTCTCAACTTTTTTTTGGAAACGTTGGAAACCACATTGCCGAATCATTCAACTCAGGCTTAAGTGGAGCAAACTTGTCTCAGCTCAAGTATTATAAAAGGATGCTTCATTCTCACTTGCAACACATCAGGTTTTGAGATCTTCTCTCAAATTTCCTCTAGCCTCCAAAATCTCTCTAGATTGTTATAATGTTTTTTTAGTGTTCTTGAGTTTTTTAGTGTTGGAGTTTGTATGGGCCAAATTTGGTGCAAGGGTAATTTCGCCCTTTCACTCAAGGCCCACTGCTAAACGCATCCCTGAAAACCCATAACCAAACTCAAAGACACTATACAGGCCCAGGCCCAATGAGTTGCAACATCTGTAACCAAGGGACGTCCAAAGGCAAGTCCACTTAACGTCCGACCTCATAAACAAGAATCAGCCATTTCAGTCTACAAACGGGCAATTGCACTAAAATACCCCTCATGAAGTCGCAATCATAATTGACTCCCAACGGACAAGAAATCAAGGAACAGTAAATGCGCACGTTCTCCTAAAAGCATGTATATAAAAGAAGAAAGATGAGGGAAAATGGGTCTCATATTTTCACATAGCTCAATACTACTCTCTCCATAGCTCTCTAAACCCCTGATCCACCGCCCTCACGGCATCTGACAGAGTTCAAGGTAGCACATAATCTTGACCTCCAGTTCACCTCATCCTTTGCTCATTTACTGACTTGGGCGTCGGAGTGCCTTCGGCATCCACCACACCGGTGGGTAGTGCCTCCACGCTCACCCTACTTTCCTTTGTTTTGTAGGATCGTCGTTGCCCCTCCTTACGAAATCTCAATTGTAGGCCTTGGTGTGAAAATCAGCGTCTACAGTTTGGCGCCCACCGTGGGGCCCTAGCGATTCACAGCAAACCAAAGTTCCAGTCATAGAAACGAATTTCCAAAGCATAGACATGGCATCAAGCGGCGAGCCGTCAGACTCAATGGCCAACCAGTTGACCCTTCTTCAAGAACGCTTACTTGACCGGCGTAAACACACACGTATAACGCAAGCGCACGTATCGTTCAAGTAGTATAAAAATATCGATCCCACGAGGACTTAATATCTAAACTATTAATTTTATGAGGTCAAATGATTACTAATATCTAACAAGTTGATTGATTGATTTGAAATGGTGACGATTCTAAATTTAAAAGCAAGTAAATAAAATTGTCGAAAATAGGTTTTAAGAAAATTCAATATTAAAAACTATCTAGGGTTGTGATTTCTTCCAATATCATTTTAAAGATGAAGTGGTTATCTTAAAGTTGGGTAATATATTGATTTATTAACCTGGAACACTAAATTATGTGTAAGCCTCTGTCGATGGTCAGACACAAATACCCAGTTTAACCCAATTGAATCATATGTCTATGTCAACCAAATTATCTGGATTCATTAAGTTTAAGTTCCAATTATGGCTACCCCCGCCCGACAGGTATATTTCTATCCTGTAAGGAAATCTATTAAAGGGTTATCTATCCTCAAGGAAGATCGTGGGCTCTTGAGTCTAAGGCTGAAACCTAAAATCCCTATGTCTAGTTCATTTTAGATTTACCAGATCATTTTATTATGGCCAGTTAATGAAAAAGCATTAAGTTTAAGACTCAATAAATAAATCTTTATATTACCCAAACTATAATTTAACCCCTTATAAACCGGTGATATTGGATTTCATCACAACCCCAGATAACTGGTTTAGTTACGACACATATTTACGGGTAGTAAAAACTTAAATAAAATAAAAGACATAAAGTAAAATACTGAAAATTAAATACTGAAAAGTAAATTGCTGAAAAGTAAAATGCTGAAAAGTAAATGCTGAAATTAAATACTGAAAATTAAATGCTGAAAAGTAAATAAGTAAAAGTACAATAAAAGAAAATGCTGAGGTAAAAGGATCGCTTTATTACTTCTATTTTAGATATCTCCCTTAATATAATATATTAATTTTGCATGATAATTACCAACCAGCCATATAGCGGTATCCAGATTAAGTCAAATTAATAATTAATTACCAACCGACCAATCAGGCGGTATCCAGTTTAGTCAGGTTAAAACCAATTTAAATAATTACCACCGACCAATATGGCGGTATCCTCGTTAAGTCAGGTCAGGTTTTAACTAGTTTATATATTATAATTAAGGAGATTAATCTAAATATTAGTCATAAAAGTTTTACATTTTACCCCAGCAAAGGGGAGTTACCTCCTCATTACTGAAAAGTAAAAATTGAAAATTAAAGAAAGAAAAGTACTGTGCGTAAAAGTAAATTACGGAAAGTAAAAACTGAAAAGTAAAGAAAAGAAAGTGCGAAGCGGAAATTAATTACTGAAAGCTATAAATAAACAAACAAGATACAATCTTCTTAGTATTCTTAAGGAATTCCTTAGAAGAAAGTATGAATTTTACAAATGAAATGGCTTGGTATTTATAGGCAAAATTTTGCCTCCATCAAATCATCCACCAAATCAATTATTAATTGCTCCACTAATTGCTCCACTAATTGCTCCACCAAATCCATTATTAATTGCTCCACTAATCTCTTATCATGTTTGGTGATGATTTGATATTTTTATTATTTATTTATTAATTATTTTTTTGCTTTGAAAATGATTGAAAGTGACTTTAATAATTACACACTACACACTTCTGGATGGTTCATCAATTTCGGGCATGAAATCTTCAGAATTCGAAATTATTTTATCTTTCAAAGTTGTAGATCTTTGAGTCTTCTTTAATCGGAACTTGAATCAGCTCAATCCAATATCTGAGTAAAACGTTATGCCCAAAATACGACAGATGCGCAAAACTGGAATTTCCAAAACTGCACTTCGTCAAAACGCCCTTTCAAGTTTCCAATCTCCAAAATTAAAATATCAAGTCCAATAATTGCCCTTATTTGACCCATATTTCGTCCTAAATGATTTCATTAAGTCCCAATATTATTTTATCTGCAAAATAAACTAAAACACATCAAAACGTTCATCAAACCCGAGAAAAAAAACAAAATATTAAGTAAAAGGGGCGATAAATATTGATATTTTCTGCTCATCACTTACGCGTACTTGAAGAAGAGAATTCGGCCATGAAGACCACTAATGGCGACCTTCAAAGGCAGCTGGAACGACTCACCACTCCACGCGACCAATTGGGATCGATGAATCCCACTGAAGCACCGGGTTGCCGACAGAATCCAGCGGGGGGTCCAGAGCTGGAGCGAGATGGAGGCTCCTAGCAAGAAAATCAACCTACGGGCCGCGGAAGTTTTCACCGGAGTCTTCCAACTGACGTAGTGACGACTACGACCATACGTCAGGAGATGGAAGAATTCAAGGAAGCCATTCTGGCGAGTATGCCAGGGGTCAGATTACCGCTGAGAAAGAGCAGGTCAGGAGCTTTGCCCGATACTCCATTCGACGAAGGGATTAATTCCGTTGAACTTCCCCGGAAGTTTAGCCCCCCGGAGATGAAATTGTACGACGGATCAACCGACCCTGATGACCATATAATCCATTACAAGTACAAGATGATGTCCATGAGCCTCACTCCCCATCAAAGAGAAGCGGGCTTATGCCGAGGTTTTGGGGAAACGCTAGCCGGTCCAGCCCTCACTTGGTTTATAAATCTGCCATTTGGGTCGATTGGATCCTACAAAGAATTGGCAGACAAGTTTGTTGCGCACTTTGCTAGTTCATGCAAGTTCGAGAAGACGACAGACGACCTCAACTTGATCCAGCAACGGAAGGGAGAGTCCCTTCGAAGCTACGTCTCGCGTTTCAAAAAAGAGAGAATAGCTATCCCAAACCTCCACCAGCCGACAGCAGTAGAAGCATTCAGGAATGGCTTGCAGGCGGACAGTAGCCTTTATAAGAAGTTGACGAAAAATCGATGCTACACTATGGATCAGGCTTTGACGAGAGCCCGAACGGAGATCAGATGGGAAGAGGATAGGAGAAACACGAGTAGAGAAAGATCTTCCAACGTTCGGGAGAAGAGAGTGGGTCCTTCCAGGCGACCAAAGGAGACTTTTAAGGGAAGCATGCAATCTTTCGACAGAAGGCTTACCGTCCGAAGGATGCCCGACCTTACGACATGGCGCCCAACCCACAGGCCTATTACCTTCGACAGAAGAGAAGGGTCCTCAAACGTCACCACACTACTCCCAGACTACAACTTCACAGTCTCGCCATGAGAACTTGTTTCAGTCCTCAAGAAGATGGGAAATGAAGTCAAGTGGCCTCCATGGTCTAAGGATAATTCAGGGAGAGAAGAATACCTTAAAATCGCGAGGAGAGCCCTTCAAACCTTCGACCCGCAAGAGAAATGATTTGAATGAAGTAATAAGGCCGCTCACGCCATTTTATACTCTTGCGCACAGTGACCCCTCGATTTCCCGCCAAAGGTCCTCGAAGGTATCGCCGCATTAATGGCAGGTGGGGAAATCAATGAGAACAGGAAATTAACCCCAATAGAATCATGGTCGACTGGGCTTACTAGGCACATTCAAAACAACTGTTCGGTTAGGGCCTAGAGGAGAAGCAAATGAGTTGTCCACTTAGATCCAGCCAACGGGACCACCTCACACTTGGCTCGTTAAGAAGCCGAGTTTATTGGCCTTCTTCTAGTCTAGTCGACATGTAACCTCGCGTTGGTTCCCATTTTATACCGGGCAAGTGCACGACTTTAGGCCTCACCAAGACTGGATACCGGGACCGCATCCCAATCGACTCGAAAAGGAGCTGGGTTTAGATCATTGACCTTCTTCTGGTCCAAACGACACGTAGCCTTGATTTGGTCCCTCTTTGATACCGAACGAGTGTATAACTTCCTGGTCTCATCAAGTCCAATCGACCGGGGACATCCCCCACGGACTCATATCAAGTCAAGTCAAAGACATGGATTACACATGTCGTGTGACTTAAAACTTCTCGGTCTCATCAAATTCAGTCGACCGGGGACATCCCACACGGACTCACATCGAGTCAAGTCAAAGACATGGATTACGCATGTCGTGTGACTTAAAACTTCCTGGTCTCATCAAGTCCCCACGGACTCACTTCGAGTCAAGTTGAAGACATGAATTACACATGTCGTGTGACTTATAACTTCTTGGTCTCATCAAGACCAATCGATCGGGGACATCCCTCATAGACTCGTATCGGGTCAAGTTGCAAATACGAAACACACATGTCGCGTGGCATATAATCTGACCTTCATCTGGTCCAAATTGATTGGGTACTTCCCCTATGGGACCAGCAAAATCGAGTCCATTATCCCGACCTTCATCTGGTTCGGATGACTAGGCACTTCCCAAACGACACTTATAGAATCAAGCACCTAGCATGACATTTGTTTGGTCCAATCAGTACGCAGCATCAACGATCGCGTACACCTACATAATATGGCTCCGCGCCAGACGACACTTACATCGAGTACTCTCCAAACCAAGGACTCATTGACTTAGAGAGTAGGGGACAAACTGTATGGGCCAAATTGGTCCAAGGGTAATTTCGCCCTTTCACTCAAGGCCCACTACTAAACGCACCCCTGAAAACCATAACCAACCTCAAAGACACTATACAGGCCCAGGCCCAATGATTTGCAACATCTGTAACCAAGGGACGTCCAAAGGCCAGTCTACTTAACGTCCGACCTCATAAACAAGAATCAGTCGTTTCAGTCTACAAACGGGCAACTGCACTAAAATGCCCATCATGAAGTCGCAATCATAACTGACTCCCAACGGACAAGAAATCAAGGAACAGTAAATGCGCACGTTCTCCTAAGAGCATGTATATAAACGAAGAAAGATGAGGGAAAATGGGTCTCATATTTTCACATAGCTCAATACTTCTCTCTCCATAACTCTCTAAACCCCTGATCCACCGCCCTCACGGCATCTGACAGAGTTCAAGGTAGCACATAATCTTGACCTCCAGTTCACCTCATCCTTTGCTAATTTACTGACTTGGGCGTCGGAGTGCCTTCGGCATCCACCACACCGGTGGGCAGTGCCTCCACGCTCACCCTACTTTCCTTTGTTTTGCAGGATCGACGGTGCCCCCTCCTTACGAAATCTCAATTGTAGGCCTCGGTGAAAATCAGCGTCTACAGAGTTCAAGTTTAAGTCAGTTCGTCAGAATAAAAGAGCGGTGTCTCTCTACTATTCCTTAGCATCGTATCCTAAAAAACAGACAATGTTCAAATTCTTGAGCATAAAAAAGAATGAGACAAATTATTTTATGTTTGTTGAAAAAAACTTATGTTAGTTACCAATAATTATATAAATATTTAAATGAACAACATAATCTAAAATAACAACTTATTAAATATTACTGAATTCATAATTGGGATGGTGATGAGGTCCTCCAAATTGGTGGGTATAATTCTGATAGAATCTTTAACTTTAAAGAACAATTAGAACGTTGAGGCATAATTTTCTTAAACAGATTCGCCTCATTCTCTATGGTACTCAAGAATTTATATAAATTTTGTTTACCAAGATATAAGATAGAAATAGCAAGAAAGGCACCGCTATTTCTATTCTAATGAATTGAATTTTTTTCCTAAACTCCAACATCAAGAACACTCAAGAACTTAAGAGAATTTTGGAGACTGGAGAGAATTTAAGTGTAAGTCAAATTATTGGTGTGTTAAGAATGAGAATGACAGCCTCATTTTATAGTGTTCAAGGGGAGAAATGACACTAAATATTGATGAGTACATATAATGTAAATTTTTCAAGTGTGTTTATTATTGATTTTCCCCTATTTTATATTTTTTAAATGTGTTAAATGTAATAATATTACTTGTTTCATTATTTAGAGTGCATAATATGAAGAATTGAGTAAAAATAAGTGAAAACACAAATTTTCTGACTTTCACCAGTGACTTCATAATTTGTACAACTTTCAGAGTTTTGGTCATAATTTTCTTATACGATATCCAATTGAGGTGATTCAAGTGGAGTTGGAAATAAAATTCAAATATCTATAATTTTGTAGTTTAGTTAAAGACTAAATCAGATTCCTTCTGGTCAAAATCGAGTTTAATTTGAAGCTGTTGTAATGGCACTACAATAAGAAAATTATTGGTGTACCAATTAGGGTCAGAGATTCATTTTAAGTAGATGGCGCGACACCAAGAAACTCAATGGCGCGCCACCAAGTCTGAGGATGAAAATAAGCTAATTTTAAGTCAGTGGCGTTATATTAAATCTTTAGTGGTGCGACACGAATACCATAGAATCCTGAACTTTTATGATATTTAAAAAAAAAAAAAAAAAAAAAAAAAAAGGTCTAAAGTTACTTCATATACCTTTTTGGGAATGTAAATAAGTATTTTTGAGGTTGAAACACTCTCTAAACATAAACAACATGCAAGAACCATTAAGAATAAGAATATTAAGTAAGAATCAAGAGAAGAAAATTGAAGATTGACGACTTTCATGATTCGTTTTCTTTATCCCTATTCTCTTTGTTATTTTTTCTTAAGTTTATATTATTGAACATGATGATTTTGTTTATATTCCTCGTCATGAACTAGATCTTATTCTAAGATTGCAATGAAACCCAATATAAATTTTTATTAATTGAATATCTTATGTTAAATTGTGACCTTCTATGCATATTTTTTTTATCATTCCGTATTCTTAATGTATTTTATTACTTGATCACTGATAGGATAGTTGTAGTAAACTCTAATGAACTTGACAGTGAGAATTTTTATTTAGCCTTAGGAATTGATAACGCGTGATCTCATTTGAAAGAATAGATTGTTCGTGATCTCATTTGAAATAATAAAATCTTTCATGCATAATGGACATATACCTGCAGGTACATGTGTAACCATGAGTTTGATTTAGGATAATTATCATAGACATATATGTAATTGTACTAAATTGGGTATTTCTACTTGACCATTGACATAGGCTTATAGATAATTTCATGTTTTAGGTTAATAATTCATCATAATTGATCAGTTAAAAAAAATAAAAGAAATATTTAAGGGAATATTTTGGGGAATTTATAATTCTAGGTTCTTCACATCTCATTACTTTCGCTTGTTTAAATTTAATCTTTAATCGCTTTAGTTTAATTTAATTTAATTAGCTTTTGTATTCTCCTTACTTTCACAATTGTTAGTTTAAATAAGATTAGGTTTGAGACAATTTAGTATTTCACAATAATAACAATTTCTTATGGAATCAATATCTTTTTATATTACTGATACGATATATGCGCTTGCGTGTCATACAAAATCGCTATCAAATGTGACATAAAATCTTAGGGTGGTTTCAATGGTTACAAATTCATACATTAAATTGTAATAATAGAATAACAAATGTTACAAAATTGTAATAATAGAATAACAAATTACTGATACGATATATGCGCTTGCGTGTCATATAAAATCGCTATCAAATGTGACATAAAATCTTAGGGTGGTTTCAATGGTTACAAATTCATACATTAAATTGTAATAATAGAATAACAAATGTAACAAAATTTTGTACACAAGTTTCCTAACGCCATTTGCATGAGGATTTCGTTTATCATAAAATATCAATATACGAATGTTTGATTTTTCTTTTTCGTGTTAGTTTTTTTTTTTTTTTTAAAAAAAAAGGAAGTGTTAGTTATCCTGGGAAAAGATTTAACATCTGCTTTTTTCTATTATCAATCAATATCATACACAGGTTTTTTTTCCATGAATCAGGATTTAGTAAATATTATTTTCGAAAAACTGATAGTGATATTAAACCAAATTCCTGAAATTTCTTTTGTCTCTTTCTTATGGATAAATGGTCTCCTCTTTTAGGGTTAAATTTGAGTTGAACATTATTTGTCAATCTAATGTTTGAACCAAAGTCTTGCTAAAAACATTAGAGTAATGAACTAAACTTGTCAATAAATACATAAAAAGTGTCATCGCCTACACTCTACATACATTTTATATAGGTATTTTCGTTTATAAAACAAATTCACCATAGTATAATATTTATTTATACAAAAAAAAAAGATTTTCGAATTCATCATGTCTCAATAAATTGTAATAAGAGAGTAGTTAAATGTTCATTATCATTTCTAGTTCTGAAATACAATAGAAGTTTATTTTAAAAAATAACAAAATGAAGCTTGATTTTGACGTGTTAATTTAGTTTTAAAATACAAGTATATGATCTAAAAAAAATTAAAACTAATTTAGAGTGCACATCCTTAGACCTCTGTTTTAGACTCGTTCGAGTCAACAAATTTTTGGATTGTATTACCAAACAATATATATGAAATTTCTATTTGCGATTATTATAACAATGAGAGATAAATGTATATGGAAGTTGTACATTAAATTAATAGTACCACTAGCAACTAAATTTGTCCTCATTTTGGTTAAAAATTCATTATAAGTTACTAAGACAATGACCTTTCCGATCTTCATCCCCTACACATATTAATAACTAATTAAATATTTGACAATTATCAAGACCTTTATGCAAGAAAATTTCACAAATTCAAATGTGAAATGAAGAAACTCTCATTTCAATAATAATGACAGTATCCTATATTGAATTAAAAATCAACATCTTAATAATTCAAATATAAAGTTTTAGTTAAATTAAAGTGGGATTTGCTAATTAATTTGCTACTATTTCCAGGTCATCTAGTGTCATTTCACAACCAATATTATCAACCCAAGGTCCCAATTTTGAATAATGAAGTACTTGTCTTCAATGTCATTAAAAGTTCTTTAAGCAAGCTGAGAATGGTGACAAATTAATTGGAATCTTTGAGGATAAGACTATCTTAGTGGGTATTTAATAATACTCGATGCCCTAATAATATTTTCTAATATTAGCGAAAGTTTGTAGGTCGTTTTTCTCTTGTCTAATCTTTTGGAATTAATTGAAATAAGGAGAGTTTCTTTATTCGGTTTCGAATACTTATTAATTAATTTTAAGAGTATGATTGAGAACATTTTTTCAGATAATGAAATGTATTTCAAATCATTATAAACGTTAAGAATTTTGTTTTATTTTACATATTTGATCCTACAAAACAAATAATAATGTTCGGAATAAGATAATGTTTCTCCATACTCAAAATCAAATATAAATTTTTTTTTAAAAAAGTAAAGTTATATTATAATATCATTTAAAAAAAAAAGTTTACTGGAATCTCCTATCTCAACTTTATTTTCATAAGTAGTTTATGAACTTATGAATAATATCCATATAGTTCATCACACCTATTGAGAAAAGACTTTATTAGGGATGGTAATGGGCCATGACACGGGAGACATCAATATACATACTTAATCCATTCAATCAATAAGTACGAAAATTATACTCATACTCGATCTTAATGAATCGAACCCCACGAGCCCGTCACAAGGAGATTTACTTTTATTAATACAGATATGTCAATACTTATAACCGATCCATCTAACCTATAAAAAAATTATATTTATACCCGATTCTAACATATCGAGCTTCCCGAACTCTCTTGCCCGCAGAAAATTTTTGTCATCCTAGATTTTATGGTCTAGACGCCATAAATGAAGCTGAAAGAAGAAGAGGGCTAGCATTAATAGCAGGGCACTTCCTGTGTACATGACTCTCAAATGGATAAAACATACGTAATGGTTTAAGCAAAATAATACTAAATAGACTCGATCCAATCGTAGCCATTAAGCAATAATTGATTTCTTATATACGGATCGAGGTGAAATTCGTTACCATTGATTGCTAATATATATGGGGACAATGATCTCAAAAGACCTCTTCGGAAACTCCAACAGCATAAAGTAGAGAAATAAAATTTAAATTAATTTCAAAGGTTCAGTGGATAAGCAACCTTTCTTAATTAATTAATTAATTATTATTATTATTATTATTATTATTTTTATTATTATTATAGTCCCAAATCCTTTGTAGTTATTAGGAGAATGATTGAAAGCTTCACACGAAAGCATGCACTGATGGTCAAGTTTATGGGACACATATTATTGTTACTAAAGACAATGTCATATGATAAATTTAATTCTCTCTTCAAGCAGGATTCATGTGATGATCAATGGAGCCAAAACTTCCAATATGTCTGTTAGGGGATCGTGGCTGAAGTTGGCATGCAAGCAAAGTGAAATTGAAAATAATTGTTAATTCAGGAAGCTTTATCTACCATATAACAGTACAATAATAATTATGAAACTTCGCCTACCATAAATCTTAATAATAAAATAAAGTAATGAGACACAGATTTAACGTGGTAAAACCCTCAATGTAAGAGAAACATTCACGGGCAAAAGTAGAAGGATTTCACTTTAGTAGAAAGAATTTTACAACATCTCGCTAATACAAGGAGTGAACAATCTCACACTCTCTTAGAATAGGAGAACTACAACTCTCTCGCAAACTCTTAAGAAGAAATTATATTTTCTCTCTTAGAATACAGATGATTTGGTTGAGAATGTGATGAAGAAAATAATGAAATGAAACCTCTATTTATAGGCATGAGATTCACTGTGTAAATAGTGAATTCTAATTTTTATTATTTTCTTTTTAAGCATGTGGGACCCACCAATATATTTTATTTATTTATTTTATCCACCTTTCGGTGTCTGTCAAGTTCCTTGACTTTAACAATTCTCCCACTTGGAAACTTGATTGAGAACCAATCAGTTTCCACACCATCCGTTCTATTTTGTCGTCTTCAAGCTGCTTATATTTCTGCTAAGCCATAAGAGGATCTACACCATACAAACTTGTCTGTATTGATAGGTTTGGTTATTACGTCTGCAAGGTTCTCATTGGTGTGTACCTTCAATAAGTTTACACTGCCTTCTTCTGCTACTTCACAAACAAAATGGTATTATACCCCTATATGATTTGTTCTTGAATGAAAGGCTGGATTCTTTGCAATATACAAAGCACTCTGACTGTCACAAAATAAAAGAATCTTCTCTTGTTTGTACCCGAACTCCTCCAATAACCTTTGAAACCAAATAGCTTCCTTGAAAGCTTGTGTAGCTGCCATGTACTCAGCTTCTATTATAGACAAAGCCACAACACTCTATAACTTGGATACCCAGCTCACTGCTCCTTCTGAAAGTACAAACACATAACCTATGGTGGATTTTCTTTTGTCAAAATCTCCTGCAAAATCTGAATCCACGTAGCCCATGACAACTAATTCTGATCCTCCATACCATAATGCAATATCTGAGGTTTCTTTGATATATCTAAGGATCCTCTTAACATCATTCCAATACTCTCAACCAGGATTTTCCATAAATGACTAACCGATCCCACTGCTTATGCAATGTATGGTCTTGTACAAATCATATCGTACATTAAGCTTCCCACTGTTAATGCATACGGTACTCGAGACATCTATTTCCTCTCAGCTTCATTGCTAGGACACATAAAAGAGGATAACTTGAAATTAATAGGAAATGGGGTAGAAATTGGCTTATAATCTTCCATGTCGAAAACCGCCATAAGATTCTCTTCAAGTAATTTTTCTAAGAAAGCCAAATCTTTCTGTTATTTCCGTCTCGGTGTATATGCTTCCTTAGAATCATGTTTGCTAGTCCCAGACCCTTCATGTAAAACTCCCTAGCTAACTGTGTTTTTAATTCTTGGACTCGATCTTTGTTAGAGCCTACTACTAACATGTCGTCCACATACAACAATAAAATAATAAAGTTATTAGTTCCAAACCTCTTTTAATATGTACAATGGTCTGAATTGAATCTGTTCTACCCGAGAAAAATAATGAAGGAATCAAATCTCTTATACCAACATCTCAGCATCTGTTTGAGACCATATAGAGATTTGTTCAACCTGCAAACCAAGTTCTCATTGTCTATTTCATCAAAACCTTATGGTTGGAGCATATAAATTTCTTCTTCAAGAATGCAGTTTTTACATCCAATTGTTCCAGATGTAGGTCGAAAGTAGCACACACAGTCAGGACTACTCTGATTGTTATAAGTCGAACCACCGGAGAAAATATCTCGTTGAAATCAATCTCTTCTTTCTGAGCATATCCTTTTACCACCAATCGTGCACGATACTGCTCCACTTGATCATTGTTATCTCGCTTGATCTTGTAAACCCATTTATTACCAATGGCTTTTCTTCCATGTGGTAATGGTACTAGATCTCATGTGTTGTTTCTGTGGAAAGCTTCTATTTCTTCTTGCATTGCTGCCATCCACAAAGATGCATTTACATCTTTTGTAGCTTCATGGAAAGTTGATGGATCTCCATCCTCTGTTAGAAGACAGTATGTAATGTTACTTTCTGTATCATACTCTGAGTGCCAACATGGAGGTCTTCTCTCTCGAGTTGATCGACGAACTTCAGAAGCTTCAAACTCAATTGGTTCTGGTACCTCGTGCTCTGATGCTGCTTCAGAAGAATCTGAATTTTATTGTTCTGGATTATTTTCCACTAGTACTGTTATAGTCTCTGTACTTTCTTTTGAAGTGCTATCATTTCCTTCTTTCTGTAGTTGTTCTTCTGCAAATATCGCATCCCTACTGATGATGATCTTGTAGGTAGTGAGACCCACAAACGATACCCCTTTACTTCATCAACATAACACAAGAAAATATATTTTCTAGATTTTGGATCTAGCTTTGTTCTTTCTTGAGCGTTGTACATCACGTATACAAGACAACCAAAAATGTGAAGAGATGAGTAATCAGTTGGTTTTCCGCTCCACATCTCCATCGGTGTCTTCAAATCATTAGCAGTTGATGGAGATCTATTTACAACATAACATGTTGTATGAACTGCCTCTGTCCAAAAGCATTTTGGTAGACTAGATGTTCTGAGCATAGCTCTTACTCTTTCCAGCAGCGTCCTATTCATCCTTTCTGCCACACCATTTTGTTGAGGAGTGTATGGTGTAATAGTTTGCCTTTTGATGCCTTCTTGCTGACAATATGCATCAAAATCATTGCTGCAATATTCTCCTCCATTATATGTCCTTAAACATTTGATTCTCACTCCAGTTTCAACTTCAATATGTGCTTTGAAGTTTTTGAAAACTGACATCACATCTGATTTATTTTTGATCGGGTACACCCAACATCTTCTAGAAAAGTCGTCAATAAATGATGCAAAATATTTTACTTTCCCTAGAGATTGAACCGGTACTTCCTAAACATCAGAGTGAATCAACTCTAAAATGGTTTTACTTCGAGCACTTGACTTGCTTAATTTTAATCTGTTTTGCTTACTTGTAAGACAATACTCACAAAACGGTAGACTAACCGCTTTCAAGCCTGGGAGTAGCTTTTGATTGACGAGAATCTTCATTCTTTGTTCTGACATGTGGAATAGATTCTGATTCCACAACATAGAAGCTTCTTCTCCATAATCCAGTGAAGCCATCGATGTTGTTGCTTCCTAAATCGAGTCTCAAATAGCATATATAAGTTTGCTGAGATATTTTCAGCTTTCAAGACTGTAAGTACTTATTTCACTATTTTTTTAATATCTTGTTTTCAACAACGGTCTTGTATCTGAGGTCATCTAATGGTCCAACCGACAAAGATTTTTCTTCATTCACACAACATGTCGAACATCTTGTACAATGCGAATAGTACCATCGTACATCTTTATTTTGATGGCTCTAATCCCAATAATTTGCAAGGCATGATCATTGCCTAGAAAAACCGATCCTCCAGAGACAGGTTCATAATGACTGAACCATTCTCTCCTAGAGGTCATGTGCCATGTTGCTGCATAATCAACCAATCATGCATCACTTAGCTGTTTTCTGCTATCATTGTACACCATTGCTACTTCACTGTAAAGTACACCACCTTCTTCAAAGGTACTTGCAACACATCCCTGCGATTTTATTATAACATGAGCTTTTTCTGTACCATTCTTTAGATTCCAACAATCTTTCTTGACGTGCATTTTATTGCCACAGTTGTAGCATTTAACATTATTCTTATTTTTTGATTTCGATCTGTCATGTTTTTTACTCTCACTTGAGCCACGTTCCATTGATCTCTCTCTTGTCATCGCCAATGCTTTTACTTGTTGCGAACTAGATGATTTGTCTTCCTTATTTTTGCGCCTAGGCTATTCTTCCAGAGCAGCATCTGTAACTTCGTCAAAGACTATTACTAGTGACAACATTACTTGTCAAGTTGATGATAAGTTAATCATACGAATCAGACAGACTTTGAAGTAGAATCTACGCACATTCATTTGTTGATATACTATAATCCAACACAGTGAGTTGGGAAAATAGTAAGTTGTTGATGTGATCCGTCATGTTGAAGTAGTATATGTTGGGTTCTCTAAGAACATGTCTAGGATCATTTAAGCATAAAACATGTGAATACACAAAGTAAGATAGCGGAAATTATACTCACTTTGATCGGTTTATGGATGTGTTGAGAACAAAAATTTGTCTCCTAGAAGTGCTCCAAGCTCCTCTCTTTGATTGTATGTTGATCTCCATGGTTGGTGAATGAATTCCAAACTCAAGGGATGTTTCTCTATCACCTTGGATGACTCTTTGATGTGCTAGCAAGGTTTGATTTTGAAGCAAAATCAATGGAGGAGAACTTTGAAGTTTTCGGCCAAGGGAGAAAGGAAAGAGAGCTTTGTGTTTTCTTTTGTATTTGTTTCTAAAACAATTACCAAAATTCAACTTACAAAATGGTGTATATCTTTTCCAAAAATATAAAGTGTGTTGGAGGGAAAAATACAATTAATGTATTCAACCACTTCCATCACCAAAAAGTGACTAGATGTCAATTACAAAAAAGTGACAAGACTTTCATCACTAAAGTAGACATTTGATGTAAGTTGGTGGGCCCCACTTTGAGATTCAAAATTCGAGTGGGCCCGTTAACACATTCCGGGCTCGGGTTCGTTTAATTCCGAATTAACGAATTTTCCGTTGCGACTTAATTAAATCAAATTTAATTAAATAATATATTGAGTTTATGAGGTGGAAATTATACCATTTTATAAATTTCAAGACTTGCCGTCTTTGTTGTCTTTCGTGATGATAAATATGAACCTCCCTCCACTATTTCTCTTTCTCCTTGATATTTTTTTAGACTTTGTAAAAATATAAGAGCTAGTCCAACTAGAATCTTTGGAGCCTTATTACTTCTATATATAATCAATAAGACTTTGTAAAGACTTGATGCATCATCAAGACCAAGTTCTAGTCGTTAAGATACAAATTAAGCAAAATAATTAATTAATAAACGCAATAGAATATGGACCCGTGCATAGGGGAGAGCTAATAGAAAAACAAAATTCTAAATTTTAGAAGCTTAAAATTTAAAAAAATTTAAATTCTATATGGCCAGAGAAACTCCTTGGTCTTAGTTGCTCTCCGCCACTGATTACAAAGTGTGAAAGTTTCATCCATCAAACAAGAAAAAGAAAAACATTAAATTGAAATTTCCTAACAAAGCAAATTTTCCTTATGAATGGACCTAACCATTTAATTAAATTTTAGCTCATGCATTCCCATTTTTCATCCAAAATTTGTAGGGTCTTTTATTGTCGTCTTGTAGAAAATATACACCACTTGCTTCATATTCCTGTATTTTAGGTTAGCAATTGTATAGTGACCTGTAGATAACATTAATTGGCTCAAATAAGCTAACTTTGCATCAAAAAGAAAAGTACAAACCTTCCAAATTTAAAATTAGCAGGAAAATTGGAAAATTAATGTATTAATTCATGCAAATTTACACTTGTCTTACATAGCATATATATTAACCTCTGGGCCGTGTGCTACGGTAAAATGTCAAGCTTTTGTAAATGAGTGAGTGAGTGTCTTCTATTCGCACATTTTTAGAAAGTCTCTTTTCGAAAATCAATGAAGAGAAAAAAAAAACTCCCTCAGTTTGATTATTATATTGCAATTTATGCCCTTCGATTTGAATTCATTTGGTAATTTCCAAAGGAAAAATATGCATAACGATTCTTAGTATATAAATTAAAGATTTTTAAATTTCTTTATTGCACCATGTAAAAAAGATACCATTTAAGTTTTCATTTTTATTTGTAATTGCAGTTACATATTTATTCAATCCGCTCAAAGCGCAAATCTCGTGCTAGTTCATATATATATATAAATTTATTTTGAAAGTCGATATTTTAAATCAACATATAAAATTAGATTTTATCAATTTGTTATACCATGTCCCCAAGGGGTGTAGTTTATTGACATAAGACTTAGAATTTGATTGCTCAAGTCTTGGGTTCGAATTCAGATGGTGCACTTCTTACAAGATTCTGGGGAGTTTTACCTGCTACGATTAAACCTGGATCGGATGATTTAACGGCGGAGTTTCAAAAAAATCCTGTAATTAATTAAATAAATTACTAACGGTAATAATGAAACCCTTATCTCAAACTTTCTTGGGAAGGATTGCAGTGAAAACAGCTTCTATTTGGTGATAAAATAATCAGCGAGTCAAAAAATTCAGTTTATTAAAGGTGTTATAAGTTTCAAGAGCATAGTTTATATGTTTAGTAAAAAAATTTATAAAATGTTATTTTGTTGTATAATTATAAGAAAATAATAGGAAGAGTAAAATGTGAATGAGATGGTAATTCCACCGGATCTGGAAGGATCGGATTCCGGACACACCCAAGTCCGTAATTTTTTTTTTTTTTTGCGGATTCACATCTTGATTTTAAAGACCCGTATGTATCCGGTCAAGACCCGAGTTCACATAATTCCGGATCCGGATATCCAAATCCAGTTAATTTTAAAAAAATAAATATAATTTAGGATATTTTAATTTTAACATGGATTTGATTAATTTTAATTATATTTTAGTGAATTTAAGTTTAGGTATATTTTAGTGAATTTCAATTTGTGATAATTTAGGATTTTTCATGATATTAATTGATAAATTTAAAATTTATTATTTTTAAGCAGATCCCGGATCCGAATCCGGGTATACTCGAGTCTAGATATGGATAATTTTTCCCCAAGTCCAGGTTAGTGAAAATCATTTCCGGACAGTGTCCGGATTTTACCATCCCTTAAATAGAGACTAATTTCACTCACGTGTGGTTAAAAATAATTTTAATAATAAAATACAGATATTTTATGAGTGATTTCAGTCCCTATTTAATTTTTTTAATCACTATATCATGTTGTCTAAAACTCAATAGTATACATTTTAAAGACGAAAGTACAATAAAAATAGAAGTGTAAATTTCGGTATTGGTAAACATGTGATTGATAATATATTAAGGCTATGGTTTTTAAAATAGAGTTTTTGGAAAAATAGGACAACTTTATTTATTCTAAAATAATAAGGATATAATAGAAACTCTAAAAGGGATATTAAATTATTTGATGGATTATTTTAATAGGTGCTCTTAAATAGCATCCCCTACATGCTTTTGAAAATTGCTGTCAATAAAATTGAGAAAATTATAAAATAAATTAGTTTTGATATTTCTAACATACAATCCCAAATGGGACCTATATTGTTGGAGAGCCATTGAGATAATGATTAATGATAATTTATTTGTTCACATTATTGCAAAATGTTATGCAACTTCTTGTAAGTGTTGGGACTATTGAGTGAATTTATTCTTACCATAAAGTTAGGGTTTAAGATTCAACGTCATGCCATTTTATAAGGTTTCTAAATTTACATGGGAGCTACCACGTTATATACACACACAAAAATTATTTAATAAAGTCATCTCTTGTGTATTGTATTTATTCTTAAAATTGTTATAAGACAATTTTATTAATTAAAGTACAGAATTCGTAATGTTATTAGATGATTATACCATCTCCGATGTATTAGAGACTTTCTCACAATAAAATATATACATATATTTTTAAATTTTTAATTACATCTTTTTTCACAGTGTAACAACAATAATCAAATGATGGAAGGTCGTGTCTCCTCCAATCAAAAAAAGGATCTTACAATCACTAGCGAATATGTTTTAATTTCTTGTATAATTTATTCGTTTATGATTTGATATTTTGGTGTCCTCAAGGACCCACAATTGTAATTTTCTAAACCATATGTTAACTAGCTAAAGAAATAATCTCAATTACTCATTTTAAGACAAAAACCATATATATATATACACACACAAGAGTTCTTTGGTAGACTAGGTACAGTGCCCACCAAAAAACCTTCCCCTGACCAAGAAATCAATATCATCGAACCCTCTTTACAATTTCTACATCAAGTCTCCAAGTTATTAGATATAGATTCTTGCTTTGATTCTATCTCAATTCATGCATGCTCTCTTCTTCCCACTTCGAGCCTTTGTGTAAATCGGAGAAACCAGCGTATTGGATGTGGGCAAATCGAAAACATAATATGGATTCTACTCATTTTACATTGTCAAAGTCATATAAAGATTCATGGGAAGAACAAGCTTTTGCTGAAGATGCAGCCGGGCATCTAGGTGGGTGCATATGGCCTCCAAGATCTTATTCTTGCAGCTTTTGTAAAAGAGAATTCAGGTCAGCTCAAGCTCTTGGTGGTCATATGAATGTTCATAGGAGGGATAGAGCAAGGCTAAAACAGTCTTCTTCAAGTCATCCCCAGAATGAAATCCATAATAACAGCAATAACCCTTCTGGATCTTTGGGTTTTCATCAATACCCATCTCATCATAAGCTTTGTTCTTTTGTTTATAACCCTAGCCCTAATTCTGATCCTGTTGTTGTTGCATCACCTTCTAGGGTTTCACTATTAACTCCACATACTCAGAAGAATTGTCCTGAAAATACCTTTATAATCCCTTCTTTATCTTCTCCAATTGTACAAGAGCAACAACACAAGAGATCACCTATCTCTTCCCCTAAATCAAGAATCGTTGAATCAGCATGCACGGTTAAGGCAGATTATGTTAAGACTGATCTGTGTGTGAACTTGAATTTGGGTGTACGTCGAACACGTCCAGCTTTCTCTGATTATGATCATAAGGATCAGGAGGCTAATGGTTGCAAGAGAAGAAGAACAGAAGCATCATCGATACATCTACAATCAGAAGAACACAAAGTACATAATAACCCTAGCTCAATTGAGGACTTGGATCTTGAGCTCAGGCTTGGTGACCCTCCTAAGGTAAAGTAACGTATAGATACCAAGAGTATCTCATGATACTTGGTTTCAGTTATTTGTGCTTTCATTTTCTCTCGATATATCAATTTGCTCTCTCAAGTCTTGAATTTTGAAGTGTGTAAAAATAACACCATGAAAGTCATTGAAACAAGAGTTCCATTTTCTTCAAAGAACCACGTCATAGTTAATTAAATATGATCTTTTCTTTTTAATTCTCTATTTCTATATATAACATAGTAGTTTCCGCCTTCATCAATCTATAAGAAAATATTTGGATCGTAAAAAATGAGATTATTGATAATTCCTATGCATCTCCCACTTGATTTTACTTCCTTCTTGTAACCATGTTAATATTTTTACTTGTGCTTCAGTTGTTCAGCTCCTCATGAGTCATGACGATTAGGGTTAATTTCATTTCCATTTAGTTTTATTGGAGAAAAATACTTGTGCTTCTCCCACGTGTGTATGCATGTTCAATGATATCCAGGAAGTCACCGAAGTTCGTGTCTAACGCGATAATAAATGTTAAATTACTATTCATTTAATCACAAATTCATATCCGAAAACAATCTACTTTTCACTGACATTAATTCTACATCTGACACAATTAAACTAAACTCAGAGTTTCGTTTTCTAAAGACACAAGAGCCAGATACATCAGAACGTTGATTCCCTTTTTTTTCCTAATTGTATTATTATTTTCTAATTATTAATTATTAATAATTGCAGTCACAGTATCATCTCCCACATAACGCCATTTTCTTGTGTTCTCTTTTCTCACGTTTTCTTCAAAATCCATCCAAAATAGCACCAACTCCGGAGAATCAGTCCATTTAATTATTCCACATGGATATAATTAATAATGCCCAATTTTTTATTCCCAAAGAGAATATTATCACATCACCATAACAAGCGCTATCTACGCATCTTTTGTTTCTTCTTCTGTCTGTATAATTAGTTATACACACCCTCTCATTTCCAAATTTTATAATCCCAAAAAGTATGAATAGGATTTATCATAATCATAAATCCCTCTACACAAATCAAACCCTAACCCTAACCCTAGGCTTTGTTCTAAACTCGTGAAATAACTTTTCTTTTTCTAATGTTTAGATGCGAAACCTCACACAATAAATATTAAGAATTAAGACTCAATATTGAGTTGAGTTTGTACTGATTATTAGATCAATAGTATGTGAAGTCTATATTAGATAAATCATGACCGTTGAAATTAAGTGCATCCCATCATTACAACTGCTAGAGTATCACTAGCCAGTTAGAAGAATTTTCATTATTACTGAACCGACCTTCGAGAGGAAAGGAACGAAAGCAGGCAACACGAGTATGCGACTTCCTGCGATAATGCATTTGTGCCTGTGCCCGTTGGGAAGAATCTTAATCTGATGCTTGGCACCTGTCGGATAGAATCTTTTCCTAATACACTGAGTCGAGTTTGTGTTAAGTATTATATCGACAATATGTGGGGCCTATATAAGATAAATCATGACAATTGAAATTAAGTGCTCATCTTAATACTGAATCCTGATCAAAACATCCCCATATTATTAATCAAACTCAAGTGACTACAAGAGTAAAGTGCATTCATGTCCAGCCGAACTGCACCAAAGAGTAAAAGAAGGTGGGTTGCTCTAGTGTATGGTTTCCAACTTAAGAAAAAATTGAAGGCATACCCATTACCCAACAAAACAAATAATTTAATGTGAAGGAAATTATATTAAAAAAGCCTAGAGGGGAAAGTGAGATAATTTGCTTTGGCATTCACGAAGTGCTGCATATGTGTAAAGAGATTTAATTTTGATTGGTTGTCTTTATTAGGGTTTGTAAGTTGGATAGGTTTGCTAACGATGTGTGATTCTGATTTATACAAAGAGAGTTTTGCAGTGAAGTTTTTTGGGGTCAGTAGGCAGAAATGCACATGGGATGATATGTGTCGTTTTTTTATTTATTTATATAGAATGGAGTGAGGGGAATGGCATGTTAGCCTCGGCTCTCATGAAATTTCTAATTAAGTTAAGGGAATTTTGTAATTCCAAATTATGAGTAATTCTTTAGTGTAATAGAGATATGAGTGATATAATATCACCAACAAATTAATAAATGACCTGTATGATTTAATATCAATTTTTTAATTATTTTTTAATATTTTATCACGTGTGATGAATTATTATATTATTATACGAATAATGCGGTATCTCCGTTATATCCTACATTTTGTCCCAAATTATTTTTTAAAGAATGGGAATTTTGAGGAATCAATTCCAGAGTATAATTCAGTTGGTTGTTTGGACGTAGCTTTGTTTATAATTGCTCTGACAAGTGACAACTAAGGGTATATTTGAATTCCCTCTTTAATTCAAGAGCATTCTCTCTTCCATTTAAAGATATAAAAATCAAGCTAACTAAGTCTTAGCCTAGAATATAATATCCTAATTACCACGACATAATCATAATGGTCATTTCTTGTATGCATAAACCGTTATTAAGCATATAATCATGCATGAGTGAGTTCATTATCCTTGAATTTTTTTCCGAAAATTCGAAATAATTTTACAGTTTTAGTTTTTATTTATTTCAATTGCATATATGGACAGTCTTCGGTATAATTTTACACTATTGGCCAAAATATTGACAACATTGAGTTTGTTGTTATTGTGGGTGTAAAGTATGAATGAATGTTATGACATGGTATTGTTACAAACCAAGACTTATATTGACTAATTATTGTGCTGTGTTATGGTGTTGCCGTGAGGTGTCTTGAATAAATTTCATGTCGAATGCAAAGTCGTTGTGTTGGCGTATTGCTGAATTATTGTGCTGTGTTATCTTGCAGTGATTAGATACGCCGATGTATTCTTTTGCCGCTAATCGTTAGAAGTCTAGTTGATGTGTTATCTCGCATTAGTTTAGCATGAGAGTAAATGCACTCCTTGTCAACATGGACTCATGCATCATTCATGCGCATGATTATGATCGTGAATATTTCCATGTTCTAATCATACTTAAATATATATTTTATAGATTTGATGCGGGATATTCCATCTGGTTCAACACGACCACACGAGCAGTAGGGCTTCACAACATCATAGTGAGTGGATGTTATTATTATTTTTTTATGTTTTGCGACTTTAAGTATTTTGCGAATTAAATTTGTATTTTCATGAATATCAAGTTTAGAGGTTACGCAAGTGTGTTTCCGAATTACCATGTGTAACACCCCGCAGTAGATTATATAATCATATAATGATTTGAATAAATTATTAAATTTTTTGGTACGTGACCCAACTGTCTGATAGAATAAGATACGGTTCGGAATATTTATGGGAGTGTAATTTAAAATTTTCAAAGTATGTTGGAAGTATTTTTAATAAATTCTTCACGAAAAAATGAAAATTTTCGGCTCATGAATCGTCGAAAACGGAGTTAAAATGAAATAGTTATGAAATTTTGAAGATCAACGGTTGGAGAATAACACCGAATATACTAGCAGATATGATAAATATTGGGCTAATAACTGCATAATTAAATCGGGATAAGATAATAAATATTCCCTAAAACTTGAATTGTCCTCAATGAAGATAAACATAAATAAACAAAATTAAGGAACAACACTACCGTGCATGGAGTTGATCAGACTCCTGCTGGTCAGAATTTGGTTGCGCGGGCTTTGTGTGTCTCGTGCTACTT
>SKCR01016296.1:0-132629 GCA_019454045.1 Zanthoxylum bungeanum | reverse complement strand
TAAACTTATATTTAACTGCCCTATCATCCAATTTGTTAGTTTGTATGAGCTTGACAAATGCGTCATATCCCCAAACTCTTAGATAACTAAGACTAGGACGTTTCCCAGACCATAACTCATATGGTGTTTGACTAACAGTCTTGGAAGGAACTTGGTTTAGTAGTAGTGTTGTAGTTTCTAAAGTAAGACCCAAAAATGAAAGAGGTAGATCCGTGCCTGGCATCATTGATCGGATCATATCTAATAATGTATGATTTCTCCTTTCGGAGACCCCATTATGCTGTGGAGTTCCCGGAGGAGTCCACTGGGAAACATTGCCATTTCTCTCAAGTAATCTTGAAATTCGTTGCTTAAGTATTCACCACCTCGGTCAGACCTTAGTGACTTAATACTTTTATTAAGCTGGTTTTCTACTTCAGCTTTGAAGTCTTTGAATTTCTCAAAGGCTTCAGATTTCTACCGCATAAGGTACACAAACCCATACCGCGAGTGATCATCGATAAAGGTAATGAAGAAGGAGAATCCACCTCTAGCGGTGACTGACATTGGTCCACATACATCAGAGTGTATGAGTTCTAATGTCTCCGCTGCACGCTGTCCTTTACCTTTGAAAGGTAATTTGGTCATTTTACCAAGTAAACAAGACTCACAAGTTCCATAAGGTTCATATTTGAAGGGTCTGAAATATCCATCCTTATGTAGCTTAGTTAATCTCGTTTCATTGATATGACCTAATCGACTGTGCCATAAAAGTGATTCTTTGAGATTATTCGAGTTAACGTTGTATATATTAGAAGTTGGACATTCTTTGTTAGTTTGTAAGACGTAGATACCATTATTCAAAATACCATCTCCATATTTTATTTCATTGAAATAAATAGAACATTCATTATAACTTATTAGGCATGAAAAGCCTTTATTACATAAAGAAGAAATTGAAATGATGTTCTTTACTAGAGAAGGTACATAAACACAATCTTCTAAGTCTAAAACTAAACCATTCGGCAAACTAATGAATAAGTCCCCACGCACAATGCAACCATTTTTGCTCCATTACCCATACGTAAGTCAACCTCCCCATGACGGAGTCTCCTACAGTTTCTCAGGCCCTGCACATTGTTACACAAGTGAGTCCCACAACCGGTGTCAAGCACCCAAGTAGAAGGTTAAGATTTTTGAGAATATAGTTCAATCATATACAACATACCTGAAGCATTGGGCTTCCCTAGCTTCCTTGGCTTTCAAGGATCTGTAGTCTTTCTTCCAATGACCCTTCTTTCCACAAAAGAAACATTTCCCATTTCTCCTTTTCTTCTCCACCTTCTGGGCATTGGGCTTTAGGTGATCTGGAGCCTTGGCTTTGCCCTTATTTTTCTTTGGGCCTCGTGGCTTCAGTCAGTACCCTAAGCATGACGGAGGTTTTAAGCTCCAGTTTCAAGTCATTCTCTCCTTGCTTTATCAGATTGTGCAATTCTGCTAAACTAGCTTCTTTATCAGACAGATGAAACTGCATAATAAAGTTAGTGAATTCTTTTGGTAAGGACTGAAGAATTAGATCCTGACATATCTCATGATCCATGATGAACCCGAGGTTGGCCAATTTTTCAATGTGGCCAATCATCTTAAGCACATGTCCACTAACAGATCCTTCCTTATACCTTGTTTGGAATAAGGCATATGACACTTAGAATCTCACGGTATGAACGGAAGTTGCATACAACTCCTTCAAGTGAAAGATGATGGTTTGAGTATCCAAATCTTCTTGAGCTTTCTGAAGTTCGTCCGACATAGAGCCAAGCATTATGAAAACTGCTTGCTTATCATCATCGATGTGTTTCTTCCAAGCATGGAATGTATTTTGGTCAGCATCTTCTACGGGTTCAGAGGGAAATGGTCTTTCAAGAACATAGAAAATCTTTTCTTGTCGTAAGATAATTTTAATATTTCTAAACCAGTCATTGTAGTTGTCCCCTTTGAGCTTATGCTCATCAAGGATGGAACGAAGTGATACTCTGTTTGCCATTTGAATGTTTGTGAAATATTTTAACCCACCTGTTAAGAGAGAATGTTAAAATTAGGAATATGCTTTTCATTAATGTTTCATAATAACATGGGCTTTTAATATTATGAATTTGCTCCCACTCAATTGTTTTAAAATTTTAAGCAAATCACATCAACCCTAATATGATGGATTTCTTGTGGGCAAGGATCCCATTATCATCATTTCATAACTCCGACTAGGGCTGGTCGTTATAAAATGTGATAATTATGTAGGTTCCCAACCAATTTATGATATAAATCACAATTCCTTGATCATTAGGTTGGGCAATCAAACATGCCATAGCTTATGCTAGTCCTCGTGGACACCCAATCTTTGCTACTAAGTTATAAGACCATGCCTAATGGTCACTGCGTCTTATGACTCAGAAAAGTCAAAACATTGTCAATAGTACGATTTAGGGACAAATTGGTATTGGTCAGTCTGGTAAAGCCTAATCCTGCCTATACGGTTTAAGCCCTTTGGGTCTATACTTTACAATGGGAAGCAAATTTTAGACTTAAATTATTATGAGGATTTTAGCAAGTTTAAGTGAATAACTGTCAAATGGATTCCTCCATTGAAAATTCTCCAGAGGGAGGGTGGAGCGAACTCTCTTAAATACCCTTACCTCTAAGGCTCTTATCGCCTTGGTGACAGGAATAAATAATAGATCCTCCAAATTAGTCCAACACTTTAAATATGCTTTAAGGTAAGCTTTGAGTAAATGATTATCTAGATGTTTTCACAACTTTTCTTTTTGGCTATAAAAAGGTAGTGAGTGAAGGAAGACACCAAATCATTATCTAACTCTAGTAATACCTTTGGTTAAATTAACTTTAGTTTGGAAAGTTTTATTAACGCCTTGGTCCCACCCCAGTTGTATCTTTTATAATGTCTTTTATTAAAAACAAGTGATTTATTTTTATTAGCCTTAAAGGTAATAAATCTCTAAGTTCATCAGGGAATAATTACTTAGCTAAGGGGATAAACAATACACCCTCTATTTCTTAGAAAGTCTCTAGATGCTTACACCCTAAGGGGAGTGTATTCAATTGGGATTTTAAAATATTATTTATGGATAAATAAGTCTAGTGGATTTTAAAATACTATGTAAGAATGTAATGACTTCTAAGATTTTGTTACAGTTTTTTTAATCAGGATTTTTTACTTATTGGATTTTAAAAGATTTATATCATAAGAATTTAAAAGACTTGAAAAGACCACATATAATTTTTTTTTTCAATTTTATGATGCGAACTAATCAACTTTTAATTGGATTATAAGTAATGTCTATCTAGTTCAATGAGACATTCTTTTCTTGGGCCATTCTTGTCCAGGTCACCCCTCCATTGAATTAATAATGCTGTAATTTCTATCATGGTTAAGTGGGGATGCCTCAACCATTACAACTATATTTTCTTTACAAGCTATATTGGCGGTAATATTTCCTGGACTTAAGCAATCTATCAATATTTTACTAACAGTGTAGATAACTTTACTGACGAAAATGCTTAATTATCTCAGATTATTTTCTGAGTTTCTGTGACAGAATGTCATGTCTCTGACCTAGAAATAAAAGATAACACCTCGGCATCAATGATCTTAATACTTGATAAATATTTTTTTCCTTAAATTTGGTTTTTTTTTTAAAAAAAATACACGTAAAAAAATAGCGAGAAAACGAGGAAAAAAATCCTTATTGTGCTAAATTCCTTTTGTACATTATCATCTATCCGATTGAAGAAGTTCTGCTGGCCTCAAAGAAAATTTAGGATATTATCTTTAAATGTGATAGAATTTTCCTCCTCGAAAATGAAATTCATTAAGAAAAATGGTTGGAGGTAGGACATTACCAGTTGCATTTAAAAGAAAGTCATATTGTTTGTTTGAAAGAAAAAAGAAGAAATTACTAATAAGTAAGTAACTTGTTCACGAAGAGCTAACATGTATGTTTATCTTCTGTTTTCTAACATTCAAAAAAATCTTATGTAAAAAGTCTCATGGGTTATAGTAGGATTTTTTTATGGAGTTTGATATTTATAATTCTAACTAAAAAGTCCCACACAATCACACATATAAAAAAATCCTTCAAAATAATTATGTTTTTCAATACCATAAGACTTTATATTATTTGTTTAAAGTTCTGATTGAATATCACTGGATTTGGATACTCTTTTTAAAAAATCATAATAGTCTTAATGAAATACCACAAGACTTTTTAGATTATTTAAAAATCTTAATTGAATAACAAAAGACTTATTTAACCCAAAAAAGTCTTTTAAAATCTCAATTGAATACACCCCCCCTAAAATAATCATGCCAATTCTAATCATACATAGAATCATCAAGCATATGAGTTTTAATATGATGGAATTATTTTAGGCATTAAATAACTTGATTAATATTTAATTATGATATTGCATTTTATTTTATTCAAATAAATTTATTCTGCAGACCCATGAACTTTAAATGCAGTTTCACAATTCAAATCATGCAAAACTTGTGCCTAAAATTAGGTTCAGGGTGTTAGCTTTCCAACGAGCTTTTAAACACCCAATTTCAAGTTCAAATGAGTGAGAACTATTCAAAACACAAACGGCTCGCTGATAACACTGTAGGGAAGCGGCCGCGAGTGCGCAGCGGAAAAATAAAATTATGATGCCGCTTTCCCTTTGCCCAAGACCCATTTGTTTGGATTATTCTACAAGCCTAGGCATGTTACTATATATTCTAAGCATAAAACTCATAAAACATGCAAAGAACAAAAACCTAAAAATGCTAACTATCATAAGAACTCTAATTAAAATAAAGAAAGAAAAAGGACTTACTTGAACCGTAGACTCCTCCAGTCCTCCCTCCAATCTACAAGCTTTTCTCGAACTCAGCAAGCTCTTCCACGTTCCAAAGAACCACCCAAGTGTGTGGCCTCCAACGATGCACACACCAAAGCCAAAACTCAACGGCAAGACTACGCCTTGAGTGCACAGGTATTTTGCCCTTGGTGCTAGCCTAGGCAAATACCTCAAAACTTTTAACTCGAGGTTCCTCTAGTCAATTAGACTTAAGGATCCTCAAAATCAGTGGCTTACTCTTAAAATTTAGAGTTGCTCACTTATATAAACCCAAGATATGAAAGGTTTGGTGCCAAAACTTGTGAAGAATTCTTTGGGTTTATATAGTGCTCCAAAGAGAACAAAATTAATTAAGAATCCGATGTGGGATAAAAGCCAATTTATTCTTAGCTATTGGATTTTAATTTAGTGGTTTAATGAGATTATGAAACCCTAATAAGAGTTTGGGACGAATTGGAATTCAAAAGAAATAATAAAAATAAAAAAATAAAATTTTACTATTCACGCGGTACTATTCACTTGAATAATGATTTTTTTTTTTTTTTATATTTATTCCAATTCCCAAAGTGCTTCTATCGTCATTCACCAATCCTAGGCCACTATGGAACCTCATAAATGATATGTTCAATAATTAAACACATTGAACCATTATGAACAATTCCTACAACAATCATATATGCTGTTAAATAAGTATTGTGCACTGTTAACCATTGATTTCGACTTTGTTGTGTGTGACCTTTTGGGTTCCCCTCAAGTTGGACATGAAATGAATAGTGATAATTAATCGAACATAAATTATCCTCCGATCAGATGGTCGTTCGATTTCAATGACCAAGGTTGACATCTAGCAACATGCCAAGGCCCCAAAATGAGAAGGAAAGATATATATACCCATTCTGTATGCGATTTATATATGATACGGTCCCTCGCCACACTATATCCCCACATATTGACCTAGGGTACGGAAAGTGTCTACCCATATGGTCAAAGATATGATGTTGATAGTGTCATGAATCGTGCGAACCCAAGAATCTCACATGATTCTTCCGCTGTGGCCACAGTCTCAAGCACTTATCACACATATCAACCCGCGAACTGGAATACTACTATTATAAGAAACTATTATATGAGAGAGTGGTGATTCTCTGTTGTATCTTTACAAACTTCATGTGTTTCAACACATGACCCAATCATACCCTTATGACCAGATCTTTTGAACCGGGGAAGGAGAATGTCAAAGTTATTTGATCCACCCATAAGATTGTAAAGACCTCAAGTCTAAGGACTAGTCATATAATCGATACATGAAAGTTCTTACAGACACATGGGATAAACACTCCGTATGAAAACTTTCGGCGGTTAGTTCGATGGACACGAGCAACTCATGCATCCATGTGATACACCAAGCGGACAGATCTCCGCTAGTAGCCTATGAGATCAGCTACCCCACTTAAGGGCGGATCCTATCATCATGCTAGTCTCTCCGCTTTGTGAACGCCCATATTATTCACAAAACTATGACTAGGAACATTTAAGAGTAATGATTCTCATAAGACGTGGAAGCCATCGCCTTATTACTCCAAGGGCTTTATTACAGTGTTGATGATTCATATAAGTTATGTAAGACACGTCTAATAAAGATTGCCATTTTATTAATTAATGAAAATATTACAAATACATGTACATATAGCCATCCACAAGTTGGGTATAGGGCATATCCTTAACAAAGACACCCCTACAGACTTAATAACTCGGATCTCATACGTTTTTTTTTCAAATTTTTTCAAATTTTTTCTTTTTTTTATCCCATCGTTTTTTAAGATGCTTCCTCTAATTAAACTAGAGTACTGAATATTACAAACTCGTCAATTACTTCTCATGTCTGTATGTTACCATGTATGTTGATAATATCTGTCAACTGAGCATATAAAGATCCATTTTAGTCAGTATTATGGAAAATTCATAAATTAAATAATTCAAAAGGAAATAAACAACAATTAACTTGTTCCGAAATAGTTTGAGATACGTCTCAGGAGTGGAAATTCCTTACACAGCTATCTCACACCAATTTCACATGATTAATCAAATTAAAAACATATAAAAAAAAGAAATTATTTTGTAATTTTTGGAAAATTTACAATTTTTTTGGCTTTTTTCAAAAAATTTTAGACCAAAAACAGAAATAAAACAATAAAAATAAGGTACTAATTAACTATTCCCCTCCCCCAAACCTAAATGAGACATTGTCCCCAATGTCATAAACAATAGAAGAAAAGTTTAGAAAACCGTATCTGGTTAGCTGAAATTCTACATCTAAATGCAAAGTTAAAGGTTAACATCCAGATTTATCTGATGCCTCTTACCAAGATCGTTATCGGACCAGTTTATTTTGGAAAGAATGAGGTCAATTTGTGGTTAAAAGGCTAGAATTTGATCAATTAAATCTGGGGCAGTTCTGGCAGTAAAGATGAGTTCTTTTACAGGCTTTGACACGAACCCATTTCTTCGGGCATCATTAAGAAACACACAAAGAGTATTATAAAATCCATCAACATTGTACAGTCCAAGCGGTTTCTGGTGTTTGTTCAAGTTTGCCCATGACAATACTGTAAAAATTTTGTCCATTGTGCCCAAGCCACCTGGCAAAGCAATAAAAGCATAAGCACAGTTAATCATTTCTACTAGTCGTTCAGACATACCTGGCATGATCAGTTCCTCTCCGTTTGATGATCCAATAAGATTCGCCTCCGCCAATGGTTTTGGGATGATTCTCAAAACTTGACTGCCTCCTTCCTGTACGGCCTTTGAAATGATCCCCATAAGTCCAAGATTGCCACCGTTATATACTAGGTTCACATTCCTTGCAGCAATAACTTGACCTAATTCATGTGCTGCCTCTACGTATTGTGGCTTAGTACCAACACTAGTACCATAAAACACACAAATGTTCTCAACTCGTATTCTTGAAGTGGCTTCCAAATTTTTTTTTTTTGTATTTCTTTCTCAAACCTGGATGCCTTCAAAAGTGCAATGACGGGATGAATTTATAGTACCTGAAAAAGGGTGAGTAATAATAGCACTAGTATCCTCCAAAGGATGATTGTTAGCTAAATAAAATCAATCGTGAAAGGTCAAAAAGTCTGGATCCTGTCGGCGAAAATAAAGATAAATACAACGGAAAAGCAAGCCAAAGTAATTATTAAGGCAACAGACTTGTGTACTCAATACGTCACTCGCTTAGTATAAATTCATTAGGATACGTCTCAAGAATTCATTCTTTACTCAACCATCAATAATGAATTAGCTCTCCTCTTTGCCAAACACCCTTCCTTCTGTCTTGCTTTGCCTCAAATGCTCCGTTTGTGCCTTTCCTACAAAATTAACACACAAAATTAAAAACTCTACAACATGTATACAGAAAATATGAAAACAAATATTATAATAAATTACATGGGTTGCCTCCCTTCTAGCGCTAAAATTTTCGTCTTAGCCAGATGTAGGCATTGCATTTTTGCATGTGAGTCCCTATGATGAGTCTCATTTGGAGGCACTACCTTTTTAGTCGAGGAAGTTGCGGGAAACGGTTGTCGGAAGGGAATCAGCATTTCGTTAAATTTTATCCGCATGTTTAGCTCCAAGCTCGCTCGTTGGACCTCCATTTTAAAGCACCTTTGGCCTAAAAAACCAGAACCATTTAACCTTTCCCCAAACCCACTCACCAAACCAACACAACACCTAGCCCACCACACTTGGCCCACACGCCCAAGGCCCTCAAAATACAACCCAATTGAATAAAATATTAATTAAATAATATACCAAACTAAATAAAATATTAAAACATATACCAAATTAAATTAAATATTAATTAAGTCATATACCAAATATTAAAACATGAAATATAATCATACCATGTTAAAATCAATCAATCAAATATTATTCCTAATTAAAAATATATTATTCCTAACTTAAAATATTGTATGCCTAATCAACACAAATTAAATATACTAACTTCCTAATCAAGCCTAAATTTGTCCCCCCCTCAATCTTGTATTTACGTTACTTGAAACCAAATCATATCTCCCTTTAATGAGAAGATCTCTTCCTTGTCAAGCAATGACTCACCTATTCCCTTTGTCTATAAAAGCAAGCCAAAACCAAAGGCATCCTCCCCTCTCTCACACGGCATACACAAAGAAAAAAACCCTAGCTCCTTCACGTAAAGCACCCCCTCATGCCATAACTCCACATTCACGGCTCACCTCACAAATCGACTCCTTCACCACTCACACACTCAGGCCACGCACTTGGCTTCACCTAAACACATACATCACCTTTTGTGACACGCCACTTCACTGCCCACGAAACCCCCACACACACGTAGCCCACAAACTAGGCCACTAAAGCGCACACACCACTTACTTCCCCTAGACGCACACAAGTAGCTCCTCCACCGATCAAAATAGGCCACAAAAATAACGTCCCTTAGCCACGATGGTAACCATGCAGCCACTGACGTGAATCACACTAAACACTTGCCCTATTTCACGCAACACCTTACAAAAACCAACTCAAACATATGCAGCATTCAACCGAAAAACATAGCAGCCATTACGCCTAATAATACTCATCCAGCAAGTTTTCAAACACAGCCTGAAACCCCTCAAATTACTTCACAAAACTGCTTCCATTTTACATAAAAAACTACCGCAACTCACTGCACTCTAAACAGCCCCTTAACTTACCGTAAAAACCATCCCCTGGACCGATTAAAACCCACAAACAATGAAGAATATACACCCCGAAACAGTCCCAAAAATCGACCCAAAACAGTAGCCTAAAACACCAAAAACAGTAACCAAAATACGACAGCAAAACGGCAGCAAAAACAATAGCAAAACGGAGTGAAAATAGTAGCTTGAGCATCGAAACAACGAGGTAAAATGAAAACCAGTGAACCAGAAAAGTTGAGGAGCTTTAACCTTTCCGATCTCCGTGAAACGCAAGTCCGAAAGTCGACAAAAAAGGTTAGACCTGAGGGTATTTTTCACATCCGTTTTCAGTTGTATTTTTATTATTTATTGAGTTTCGTTTGCATGATTATTATGGAGTGATGCAAGTTGTGGCCCTTGAATGGATAGAAAATGCATGTATTGTGGAATTATATATGTTGTGGCCCTTGAGTAAAATGAAAAATATGTCGCCTCTTGTGGTATATAGGATGGAAACCCGGACATAAATTTCATAGCCGATTCCGAATGGACGGTAGTATGATCTGTACTCGGGATACAACTCCATGTACCACTTGAGTAAACGGTGCATATTTCGTTTTATGTTGTTTTGATTTGTTTATTATTCGCTACTTGATTTCCGCTTGTTATTTGTTTATGTAATGATGTGATTGAGCGCATGGGCTTAGTAAGTTGGATTAAAGGTCCCCTATTTTGAGGGGTTAAAATCCTTTACCATGATGTTTTGCCGCACCGGTTGATGTATATCCGGTTGAATGTAAGATGTGTTCAATCGGGTATACGAAGTCCGATGCTATTATCTTTATTTTTTATATGCATGATGTGATCGAGCGCATAGGCTAGTAAGTTGGATTAAAGGTCCCCTATTTTGAGGGGTTAAAACCCGTTACAACGATGTTTTTCCGCGCCGATTGATGTATATTCGGTTGAATGTAAGATGTGTTCAATCGGGTATACGAAGCCGATATTATTGTCTTTATTTTTTATATACATGATGTGAACGAGTGCATGGGCTTAGTAAGTTGGATTAAAGGTCCCCTATTTTGAGGGGTTTAAAACCCTTTACCATGATGCTTTGCCATGCCGATCGATGTATATTCGGTTGAATGTAAGATGTGTTCGATCGGGTATACGAAGGCGATATTATTGTCTTTATTTTTATATGCATTATGTGATCGAGCGCATGGGCTTAGTAAGTTGGATTAAATGTCTCATATTCTGAGGGGTTAAAATCCTTTACCACGATATTTGCCGCGTCTTTCATCTATTGATTGCATCATCTATCCTTGTCTTGGCTCGATCTATTATCATTGTGTACCTATGTCATGATAGCATTTGGGCATTATTTCTCGCGGTATATATGATGGAAACCCGGACATAAATTTCATAGCCGATTCCGAATGAACGGTAGTATGATCTGTACTCAGAATAAAATTCCACGTACCACTTGGAAAAAGGCCCACGCACGTGTGTGTTCAATTCTAGATATCTTTTCTGCATCACATCACAACATGTCTATTTTAGCGTATAGTTGTCTCTTTTTACCTTATGCATTTATATTACCTCTTTAGTTATCTATTTCCATTATGCGCTTAATTGTCTTTCCTTAATATGCATGCTTGTAAGAATGTTATTTGTTTGCGCTTCTGTGTCTACCAATGTGAAATTGTATGCTTCCCGTATGTCAATTTATCTTTATGCGTGAATTCAGACATAGATTATATGCAAATAGGTTTTATGCAAATATGAAAATGTGTTATATGTAAACTTAGATATGAGCTTTGTACCTATGCATGCAAACTTAGGAGTAAATTATCCTTGGAAATATGTTGCTTAGGCTTGGTAAGATTATTGCACAAATCATTTTATTACAAGTGGCATAAGTAAGGGACCATTCCGAACCTAACGGTTTGAGGTCTTCCCTTGCGAGGGGTGAGTGCGGCCTTAAATCTTTGTCCCGGTTCACACCGGGTGGCGACTCTATTATTTCTCCGGTTTAGTCCCCCGTGGGCTACTCCGTACTCCCAACCGGGCCGCGAACCCGGAACAGCATGCGTCGCCCAGATTCTGTTCCCACAGTCTCGCGACTCCACTAGGGATAGAGAATTGGCCCGAAATAATGTCTTGTAATATTATGATTTGTGCTTTAATTAACTGTGTCTACTGTGAGTTAGAAGGGGTTTAATCAAAGGCATATTGTTTAGGCTGGGTAATGGTTTTGTGTCTTCCTTCACTCACTACCTTTCTAGAAGGAAAAGCTATGAAGGCACCTAGATAATCATCTACTTGTAGCCTATTGTGATGGACTAATTTGGAGGACCCGTTGTTTATTCCTGTCACCAAGCGATAAGAGCCTAAGAGGCTAGGGTACTTAAGAGAGCCTCGCTCCACCCTCCATCTGGGGAATCTACAACGGGAAATCCATCTGACAGTCAGTCACACACCATAACTCGTTGGCACGTACTGTAAGGTATAAAAAAGGTGCGCTCACTTGGTCGCTCGAACCCTTGAGTGGGGAGACCTAGCAGTGGGTAATCCTTCGCCAGCGAGAGTCTTTGTCTATACTCCCGTAAACCCACATATAGACCGGAATTGTATGGCCTATAGCAACTATTTCCTTGTGCTTGTGGACCATCCTCATTTGGATGCAGTTGGGCTTCTTGTCAGAAACGCGAACTTGTTGGGCCATTTAAACTGGGACAAGTTCGTATCCTATGACAATTGGGCCAAAAGCTTCTGAAATGTTGATGGGCCACTCTGTAGAAATTATTTATGTATGCTTGTGTTTGGGAACATTTCCGTTTGGATCCATTCAGAACTTTTGTCATGAGGTATGGGCTTGTTGGGCCATTTAAACTGGGTCAAGAACGTATCTTACGATGATTAGGACAAAAGCTTCTAAAATGCCAATGGGCCATTGTATATTTGTGTTTGGGAGCATTATCATTTGGATACGGTTGGACTTCTTGCCATGAGATGTGAACTTGTTGGGCCATTTAAACTGGGACGAGTTCACTCCTATGACAGTTAGCCCAAAAGCTTCTAAAATGATGATGGGCCGATTTATGTGAAAATTTTAATAAGTTGATATATTTCTTGTATCACATGCATCTCATTCATTTCATGCATACACGCATCATGTTAATCCTTGTGTCTAAAAGTCATCATAGATTCCCGTTGGGTTGGGGAAGAGTGAAGACTCACCAAAAGACTGGTAACAGATATGAGTACGTCTGATAACGAGGTATCCCGGATAGATCAGTTGGAAAATGGTTTCGCCAAGATTACCGAACAGTTGCAAGCCTTGACTACCGCCATGGCAAATATGGTTGTACCCCGTGCTGGGGGAAATTCTGAGAATGTGAGGCGCGAGGAGCCTCCGAATGGGTTAGGGGATGATATCCCCACTTTTGATGATGACATGATAGAGTATGCAACATGCAGAATGATTGGGTCTCAGGCAGAATTTCAGAAGTTTGGGATCAGGTTGAAACAGTTACCCGTAAAATGAGGGGTAAACATGAAGAGTTGTTAGATTATGAGGCAATGACCTTCGGAGAACAGCTGCCAGCTCAGTTTAAAATGCCCGACATGGCCAAGTTTAATGGGAATGGAGACCCGAGAGTCCATCTGCAGCAATATGTCTCAGTCATGAGTTCAGTAGGCCTATCACAGCGCCAAGTCCAAAAGATGTTTGGGATGTCACTCGATGGGGCACCTGTGGTTTGGTATCATAGCCTTGAGAAGAAGGTTAAGGAAGATTGGAGGGAACTAGCTGATGCTTTTCTGAAGGAGTATGTTACAGACTTAGAAATTGACTTGTCACTCCGTGATTTGGAGAACACTAAGCAGAAGCCAGAGGAAAGTTTCAAAGAGTATGTGGATCGCTAGAGAAGCCAGCTTTTGAAAATGCAGACTCGGCCTTCAGAGAAAGACCAAATTAAAATGATCATCAAGGGCACCAAGCCCTCTATTTATGGTAAGCTGAGGAGGATGACTTCGATGATTTCTGATTTTTGACAGTTGAGGGAAACTGTCATGGATATTGAGGAAGAAGTGGCTGAAAACAGAAAGTTTTATGGCCAGAATAGAAGAACTTTTGGGGGGCCTTCTGAGACCAAGCCGCTACTGCCGAGGTCGCTACCATCAAGAACAGTCGATTCTCCAATCTTGGTAGACCTTTGTCAAACGTATTTGAAAAGCTGAAAATGCAAGGACTTCTAAAACCTTTGGAACCTAGGCCATTTCCGAACCTGTGCCACCATACCTCAACCTAAACCAGTATTGTCACTTCCATCAAGAAAAAGGCCATGACACCGACAACTGTACCCACCTTAGGAATGAGTTCCAAAACCTCATTGACTCCCATAAAATACCCAATCTAGAAAAAGAACAACCCAACACACACATGAACCCTCAACCATAAAGCCACTCAATCACCCAGGCTTTTTGCATTGAGATAAGGGATAACAGTGAAGAACCATAAGCCAAGGAAGAAGGCAATGTTGCAAATGATGAAGTTATTCCTCATAGTTTATTTGATCCTGCATTTTTAATATAGACATTGATTTAGTCTACATGTTCGAACCATTTTCTTAAATGATAATAAAGACGTTCATTTCGCTGAACCTCTTCTGCAATATGAGTATATTTGAGAGAAACATTCAACCTGGGTACTATGAAATTCAGTGATGTTTAGAACACGGGGAATCCTCGGAATAAGAAAGCAGAAAAGATAAGATAGCCATTCAGAAATTGGGAAATGGGGGCAGTAAGAATATCAGACTTGAAAGGGAATTAGTTCACCAAGCCGATCAACATAGACAGATTGAAGCAGTGGCTTGCCTGAGGAAAAGAAGACTGAGCAGTCACCAAGAGAATTGGAACATTCATGCATGCATACACGTAACACATTTTGCTTCTTTTTGTGTTTGTTTTGTTTTGTGTTCACAGGTTTTGAAGAATAAAAAAGAAAGCGGCAAAGAACAAGCTAATCAGAAACAGTAAAAAGTACAGTATCGGATTCGGGTAATAATCCCAGGGTTGAGGCCATTTGAGTTTGAGTTTTGGGTATGGCACTCTGGGGGCGAGGCCCACATTAGTTTCAGTATCAGTCTTGCCGGGTATGGCAATCTGGGGCGAGGCCCACGTCATTATCAGTAGCAGTCTTGTCGGGTATGGAAATCTGGGGGTGAGGCCCACGTCATTATCAGTAGCTTGGGGACGAGTCCCAGGGTTGAGGCCCATATCAGTATCGATTCAGGAACAAAGCCCACAGTCAGCTCAGATCGAGGATAAAGCCCACATTCAATATAATTCAGGAACAAAGCCCACATTCAGTGCAATTCAGGAACAAAACCCACAGTCAGCTCAGATCAAGGATAAAAGCCCACATTCAGTGTAGTTCAGGAACAAAGCCCACATTCAGTGCAATTCAGGAATAAAGCCCACAGTCAGCTCAGATCGGGGATAAAGCCCACATTCATTATAATTCAGAAATAAAGCCCACATTCAGAACAATTCAGGAACAAAGCCCGTAGTCAGCTCAGATCAGGGATAAAGCCCACATTCGGTAAAGTTCGGGGATAAAGCCACATTCAGCACAGTTCGGGAATACAGCCCAGAGGAATAAAGCCCTCTCTCGACACAGTTCGGAAATACAGCCCAGAAGAATAAAGCTCCCTCTCAGTACAGTTCGGGAATAAAGCTCACATTCAGCACAGTTCGGGAATACAGCCCAGAGGAATAAAGCCCTCTCTCGACACAGTTCGGGAATACAACCCAGGAGAATAAAGCTCTCTCTCAGTACAGTTCAGGAATAAAGCTCACATTCAACACAGTTCGGGAACAAGGCCCATTGGGAATAAAGTCCCACCTCAGCACAGTTAGGGGAATAAAGCCCTATCTTGACACAGTTCGGGAATAAGGCCCAGGGGAATAAAGCTCTATCTTAACAAAGCTCGGGAACAAAGCCTATGGGAATAAAGCCCACTTTCAAAGCAGTTCGGGAACAAGGCCCAGGGGAATAAAGCCCTATCTTAACACAGTTCGGGAATACAGCCCAGGGGAATAAAGCTCTATCTTAACATAGTCCGGGAACAAAGCCTAAGGGAATAAAGCCCACTTTCAAAGCAGTTTGGGAACAAGGTCCGGGGGAATAAAGCTCTATCTTAACACAGTTCGGGAACAAGGCCCAGGGGAATAAAGCTCTATCTTAACACAACTCGGGAATAAGGCCCAGGGGAATAAAGCCATATCTCTACACAGTTCGGGAACAAAGCCTAGAGGAATAAAGCCCACTTGCAAAACAGCTCGGGAATAAAGCCCAGGAGAAGAAAGCTCTCTCTCAACGCAGTTCGGGAATAAAGCCCAAAGGTCAAAACATCTCAGGATAACAAGTAAGTTAAGCAACAGCTGGCGAGCCAGGTAAGTAGAAATGCATTGCATAACTTTGATAGGATTGTTCAAAGTCACACACAGCACAAGTCCCATCAAAGTGGAGGTGAATGTAGGCATTGCATTTTTGCATGTGAGTCCCTATGATGAGTCTCATTTGGAGGCACTACCTTTTTAGTCGAGGAAGTTGCGCGAAACGGTTGTCGGAAGGGAATCAGCATTTCGTTAAATTTTATCCGCATGTTTAGCTCCAAGCTCACTCGTTGGACCTCCGTTTTAAAGCACATTTGGCCTAAAAAACCAGAACCATTTAACCTTGGCCCAAACCCACTCACCAAACCAACACAACACCTAGCCCACCACATTTGGCCCACACGCCCAAGGCCCTCAAAATACAACCCAATTGAATAAATATTAATTAAATAATATACCAAACTAAATAAAATATTAAAACATATACCAAATTAAATTAAATATTAATTAAGTCATATACCAAATATAAAAAAAAACATGAAATATAATCATACCAAGTTAAAATCAATCAATAAAATATTATTCCTAATTAAAAATATATTATTCCTAACTTAAAATATTGTATGCCTAATCACACAAAATTAAATATATTAACTTCCTAATCAAGCCTAAATTTGTCCCCCCCCCCCCAATCTTGTATTTACCTTAGTTGAAACCAAATCATATCTCCCTTTAATGAGAAGATCTCTTCCTTGTCAAGCAAGGACTCACCTATTCCCTTTGTCTATAAAAGCAAGCCAAAACCAAAGGCATCCTCCCCTCTCACACACGGCATACACAAAGAAAAGAAACCCTAGCTCCTTCACGTAAAGCACCCCCCTCACGCCATAACTCCACATTCACGGCTCACCTCACAAATCGGCTCCTTCACCACTAACACACTCAGACCACGCACTTGGCTTCACCTAAGCACACACAACACCTTTTGTGACACGCCACTTCACTGCCCACGAAACCCACACACACACGTAGCCTACAAAATAGGCCACTAAAGCGCACACACCACTTACTTCCCCTAGACGCACACAAGTAGCTAATCCACCGATCAAAATAGGCCACAAAAATAACGTCCCTTAGCCACGATGATAAGCATGCAGCCACTGACGTGAATCACACTAAACACTTGCCCTCTTTCACGCAACACCTCAAAAAAACCAACTCAAACACATGCAGCCTTCAACCGACAAACATAGCAGCCATCACGCCTAATAATACTCATCCAGCAAGTCTTCAAACACAGCCCTGAAACCCCTCAAATTACTTCACAAAACTGCTTCCATTTTACACCCAAAACGGCCGCAACTCACTGCACTCTAAACAGCCCCTTAACTTACCGTAAAAACCAGCCCCTGGACCGATTAAAACCCACAAACAATGAAGAATATACACCTCTAAACATTCCCAAATCAGTCCCTGAAACAGTCCCAAAAATCGACCAAAAACAGTAGCCTAAAACACCAAAAATAGTGACCAAAATACGGCAGCAATACGACAGGAAAATGGCAGTAAAACAGTAGCAAAACGGAGTCAAAATAGTAGCTTGAGCAGCGAAACAGCGAGGTAAAATGCAAACCAGCGAACCAGAAAAGTTGAGGAGCTTTAACCCTTCCGATCTCCGTGAAACGCAAGTCCGAAAGTCGACAAAAAAGGTTAGACCTGAGGGTATCTTTCACATCCGTTTTCAGTTGTATTTTTATTATTTATTGAGTTTCGTTTGCATAATTATTATGGAGTGATGCATGTTGTGGCCCTTGAATGGATAGAAAATGCATGTATTGTGGAATGATATATGTTGTGGCCCTTGAGTAAAACGGAAAATGTGTCGCCTTTTGTGGTATATAGGATGGAAACCCGAACATAAATTTCATAGCCAATTCCGAATGGACGGTAGTATGATCTGTACTCGGGATACAACTCCACGTACCAGTTGAGTAAACGGCGCATATTTCATTTTATGTTGTTTTGATTTGTTTATTATTCGCTTCTTGATTTCCGCATGTTATTTGTTTATGTAATGATGTGATCGAGCGCATGGGCTTAGTAAGTTGGATTAAAGGTTTATTTTTTATTTTTTATATGCATGATGCTATTGTCTGTATGGATTCTACTTGACTTTGAATTGTGCATCAATTTGAGCTTCCCGTTCCTTGAACCAATCTTTGAGCTTGTGAATCATCCGATCTTCTTCTGATGGTTCTGGTTCTTGATGAAGATCGTAGGTGGATAAGACGGAAAATTTGGTTATGTGAAATATGATGGTTCTTCGTACCTTGAATGATTCCGATAATTCTGCCACCCTGAAAGGTATATGCATTGATCGCTCGGGTGGTTACCATCGCATATCACACATCTCCCCATTGCGTTCTGATGAGCAAATGTAGTATTGCTTGGTTCTGGCATCCAGTGATAATTGTTGGGCTGGACAATAGGCCTCTGAATACCGGACTATTGCTCCCTGAATTGAGGTGTAACTTCTTTTAGTAAAGCTCGTAATATTTCTATCTCCCAATAAAGATCCATGTCAACCACCTGAAAAATAAAAAAAGAAAATAAAAATTATAGATAAAAATAAAGAAAATTTGATACAAGTAAATTAGATAGCTTCAAAATTAATAACTCAAGAAAAATAAGTCCCCGACAACGGTGCCAAAAACTTGACCGGCGTAATCACACACGTATAACGCAAGCGCACGTATCATTCAAGTAGTATAAAAATATCGATCCCACGAGGACTTAATTCCTACTATTGTTATTAATTATTGATACTATTTATTTACAAGTATCTAATTAAATGGAGAAGAGAATGATTGCTTTTGGTTGGTTGAATGTGGATTTCCTTAAATAAAATAAATAAAATAAACAAAAGAAAATACTAAAGATGAATTGATTCTCTTATATATATGTAATAAGTCAGTTTGCTAACCAAGAACATGAAGTTATGCAAAAGCCTTTGTCTATGGTCAGACGCAAATACCCAAATAACCCATTAATCATATGTCTATGTTAACCAAGTTACCTGAATTCATTAAGTTCAAGTTCCAAAAGTGGCTACCCCCACCCGACAGATATATGTCTATCATGTAAGGAAATCTATTAAAGGGTTATTTATCCTCAAGGATGATCGTGGGCTATTGAATCTAAGGCTGAAACCTAAAATCCCTTCGTCAAGTTCATTTTAAGTTTACCAAATCAATCTTATTAATGGCCAATTAACAAGAAGCATTAAGCTTAAGACTCAATAAACAAACCAAAGAATTGCCCATAAAAATAAAATTAATTATTAAGTGTGTGGATATTGTGTTTCATCACTTCCCTAAAATAAAAATAAAATGTTGGGGTTGGGGATCCACCTTTACTATTTCTAATTTAGAAATCTCTCTTACTATAATATAGAATTTATCAGTGATATTACCAACCAGCCATATATGCGGTATCCTCATTAAGTCAGATTTTAATTAAGTCCAACCGACCATAAAGGCGGTATCATTATTTGTCCATAAACCAGCCATATAAGCGGTAATCATCTGTCACATAAAGGCCGGCCATATAGGCGGTGTCACATTATGTCAAATAAATAAAACCAGCCATTAAGGCGGTATAACCTTTTATGTTAAATTGTAATTTCCATATTATAATTAAGAGAGATTAATCTAAACTAAAATAATAAAATCTTCACCCTTCCCCCATCGGAAAATTAACAACAAAACATAAAAGTAAATAAAAGAAAATAAAAACTACTACTAGTACTGAAAATAAAAATGCATAAATTAAATATTGAAAATAAATACAAACAAGATGCAATCCTTAAATTCCTTACAAAAAACTAAGGAAACATGAGAATTACAAATGAAATGACTATGAATTTATAGGAAAATCTAAGGCTTTCACCAATTGCTCCACCAAACACTCCACTAAACACTCCAAAATATCCTCCACCAAACACTCCACCAAACATGCCACAAGACACTCCATAAAACACTCCACCAAACATGCAAGCATGTTTTGTGGAAGTTTGACAATTATAAAATGTCATTTTCCATTTTTTTATTTTTTGATAATGACTTTAGTAATTACACAAAACACATTGGATTATTCATTAATTTCGGTCTTGAAAACTTCGGAATTCGAAAATAATTAAAATTTCAAAGTTGTAGATCTTTGAGTCTTCTTTAATCTTCAACTTGAATATGCTCAATCGGATATCAGATGAAAACGTTATGGCCAAAATACCAAACTTGCGTAAAACTGGAATTTAGGACTACACTTCGTGACGCGTACAGTAAATTTTCGTTTTTGACATTTTTTCCTCCGGATTTCATCGTTTTAGCCCCGAGTTGATTCTATTAAGTCCCAATATTATTTTTATCTGCAAAATAAACAAAAAAATCAAAACGTTCATAAAATTCGAGAAACTATACAAAATATTAAGACACCCAAAGATTTATACAAAATATTAAGCTTTAGGTCAGTGACTCCCAAACCAGTTGGCTTTAGTGCACTAGGTGTTAAGACACCCCTACGGACTTAATAACTCGGATCTCAGACATTTTTTTTTTCACGTTTTTTCTTTTTTTCTTTTTATTTTTTTTATCCCATTGTTTTTTTTAGATGCTTCCTCCAATTAAACTAGAGCACTGAATATTACAAACTTGTCAACTACTTCTCATGTCTGTATGTTACCATGTATGTTGGTAATATCTGTCAACTGAGCATATAAAGATCCATTTTAGTCAGTATTATGGAGAATTCATAAATTAAATAATTCAAAAGGAAATAAATAAAAATTAACTTGGTCCGAAATAGGTTGAGATACGTCTCAGTAGTGGAAATTCCTTACACAGCTATCTCACACCAATTTCACCTAATTAATCAAATTAAAAACATATAAAAAAAGAAATTATTTTTGTAATTTTTTGAAAATTTTCAATTGTTTTTGGCTTTTTTCAAAAATTTTTAGACCAAAAACAAAAATAAAACAATAAAAACAAGGTACTAAAAATTTTTAGACCAAAAAAAAAAAATAAAACAATAAAAACAAGGTACTAAAAATTTTTAGACCAAAAACAAAAATAAAACAATAAAAACAAGGTACTAATTAACTATTCCTCTCCCCCAAACATAAATGAAACATTGTCCCCAATGTCATAAACAATAGAAGAAGAGTTTAGAAAATCGTACCTGGTTAGCTGAAATTCTACATCTTAATGCAAAGTAGGTTAAGGTCCAGATTTATCCGACGCCTCTTACCTGTTGGTTTCTATTATAGTCCCAAGATCAAATTCAAGCATAAAAAACATGTGAATACTATAAAGAAGTATGGCGAAATCATACTTACAATGAACGGATTTAGGATGTGTCAACCACAAAAATTGCTTTCTTGAAGGTCACGACCAAGCTCCAATTTTTGTTGAAGATGAACAAGCTCCAAGCTTTGAGAGGATTCCAAGCTCTTGAGATGGTTTTCCTATCACCTTATTTAATTCCTTGTGTGTGCTAGCACTCTTGAAGATTTGCAACAAACCTTCTAAAATCCTTTGGAGAGTCACGACAATGAAGAAATTTTTGGAAGAAAACAATGCCCAATACCGTGAGCTAAAGAGAGAGGAATGAGATGAAGTTTTGTGAAATGTTGACTTATTTGTTTTGATTTCAAAAAATAAAACATATACCAAATCTTAATATTTGGTAAAAGTCTTTCAAAACATCAAATTGAGTGTAGGAAAAGCAACCATCATTCCATCACCTAAAACCATCACCAAAAAGTAAAAGGTTGACAAGTGATGTGACATGATGTGACTTGTGGGCCCCACTTGATTCAAAATGCGAGTGGGCTCGCAAACACTCCCGGGCTTGGGTTCGCTAATTCTGAATTAACAAACTTATCCGTTGCGACATAATTAAATCAAATTTAATTAAATAATAATGCCAAGTAAAGTTACTATTCACGTCGTTAGCGAATTAATTCTAAATTAATTCGTTAGCCCGAATTAAAATCTAATTTTGATTCCGTGTCGAAATCTAATTTCGTTTAATACATCGAATATATTATTTTATAGATTAATTCCAATTAATCATTCTCTCTCTTCAAATAGTATTTTATCCTAAATAAAATCTCTCTATAATTAATCCAAGATTAATTATGTTCGAATCAAACGTCATCGGTGAATCTTCGGGAAGCAACCCAAGAGATCCCTGGATATGTTGGAAGTAAATCCGGTCGTCGAACTATCCGAACACGTACGTACCTCGTACTACATTTTTACCGATTTACGAAATGATAAAATGCAATTTCATTGCTACATAATTAATTTGTACAAAAACCACAATGTCTTTTACAAATAGTGACGCTATGGGTCATAATTGTCTAACATTACCATGATCGTTATCGGGCCAGTTTATTTTGGAAAGAATGGGGTCAATTTGTGGTTCAAAGGCTAGAATTTGATCTATTAAATCTGGGGCAGTACTGGCAGTAAAGAGGAGTTCTTTTACAGGCTTTGACACGAACCCATTTCTCCGGACATCATTAAGAAACACACAAAGAAAATCATAAAATCCATCAACATTGTATAGTCCAAGCGGTTTCTGGTGTATGTTCAAGTTCGCCTATGATAATACTGTAAAAATTTCCTCCATTGTGCCCAAGCCACCTGGAAAAGCAATAAAAGCATCATCATGGTTAATCATTTCTACTAGTCGTTCAGACATACCTTGCATGATCAGTTCTTCTCCGTTTGATGATCCAATAAGATTCTCCTCCGCCAAGGGTTTTGGGTTGATTCCCAAAACTTGACTGCCTCATTCCTGTACGGCCTTTGAAACAATCCCCATAAGTCTAAGATTGCCACCGCCATATACTAGGTGCATATTCCTTGCAGCAATAACTCGACCCAATTCATGTGCTGCCCCTACGTATTGTGGCTTAGTACCAACACTAGTACCACAAAACACACAAATGTTCTCAACTCGATCCAAATGACGATTGTTAGCTAAATAAAATCAATCGTGAAAGGTCAAAAAGTCTGGATCCTGTAGGTGAAAATAAAGATAAATACAACAGAAAAGCAAACCAAATAATTATTAAGGCAACAGAATTGTGTCTTCAATACGCCACTCGCTTAGTATAAATTCATTAGGATACGTCTCAAGACTTCATTCTTTACTCAACCATCACTAATGAATTAGCTCTCCTCTTTTCCAAACACCATTCCTTCTGTCTTGCTTTGCCTCAAATGCTCTGTTTGTGCCTTTCTTACAAAACTTACACACAAAATTAAAAACTCTACAACATGTATACACAAAATAACAAAACAAAAATTATAATAAATTGCATGGGTTGCCTCCCTGCTAGCACTAAATTTTTCATCTTCAGCCAGACGTGACTGAAATTCATCTGTCAAGGAAGTTTCGGCGTCATTTTGGATGTCCGATTAAAGACATTCCCATGTGCGTTGCTTTTGAAGGGTCTCTTCCAACGGTAAGGTAGCAAAAAGAATTTTGTCTCATTCAGTGCTTGTGTCACCTTCTTAAACTTTGTCGCTCCAGTGGTTCCTAAAAAGAAAGAAAGAAAATCAGAAGGTCTCGTAAGTTGCTCGACTTTGAATGGAAGTTCCATTTTGTCAAGCTTCTGGGCGATATCTCTGATCTGTACTCCCCAAAACAGTGATGTTTCTCCTGAATTCACTGGATCTTCAATAAGGTCAGACATTTGCTCTACTTCTTGCTCCACCTTTTTCTTCACAGATATATTTTAGGATTTCCACATTCAATTCTTCATCTGTCATATGTGAAATACATGCTCCATAAGTGTCAACCTGAAGATGTAAGGAGATGTCAAATTTGAGGTCTTCATTCTCTGATATGACTGGCTCATGTAGATCTTCTTCAAACATTTGTGCAATGGACGCTCCAAGATCTTCATTTTGATGATACAGAATTCCATCCTCATTTGTTGGTGTAGTTAGTACAAACAGCTCAGCTTCTTCATCCTCGTCAGAATCTGAATAATAAAAATCAAATCGAGACTTTGCGGGTTCGGGTTCCTGAACTGATACCTCAGATTCCTGATACTGCTCAGCCTCCTCCTATGCTAAAGTGTCATCATGAAATGCTTGGTACTCGAAGGCTTCATCAGTGTCATCTGAAGATGCTCCTTGAGGTATGTAGCTTTGGTTTTCTGTTAACTGTCTGATCTGATCTGTCATTCTCTGTATGGATTCTGCTTGACTCTGAAATTGTGCATCAATTTGAGCTTCCCGTTCCTTGAACCAATCTTTAAGCTTGTGAATCATCTGATCTTCTTCTGGTGGTTCTGGTTCTTGATGAAGATCGTAGGTGGATGGTGGATAAGATGTAAAATATGGTTATGTGAAATATGCTGGTTCTTCATACCTTGAATGATTCCGATAATTCTGCCACCCTGAAAGGTATATGCATTGATCGCTCGGGTGGTTACCATCGCATATCACACATCTCCTCATTGTGTTCTGATGAGCAAATGTAGTATTGCTTGGTTCTGGCATCCAGTGATAATTGTTGGGATGGACAACATGCCTCAGAATAACGGACTGTTGCTCCCTGAATTAGGGTGTATCTTCTTTTAGTAAAGCTCGTAATCTTTCTATCTCCCAATAAAGATCCATGTCAACCACCTGAAAAATAAAAGAAGAAAATAAAAATTACAGATTTGACCGGCGTAATCACACACGTATAACGCAAGTGCACATATCGTTCAAGTAGTATAAAAATATTGATCCCACGATGACTTAATTCCTACTGTTGTTATTAATTATTGATACTATTTATTTACAAGTATCTAATTAAGGGAGAAGAGAATGATTGCTTTTGGTTGATTGAATGTGGATTTCCTTAAATAAAATAAATAAAAATAACAAAAGAAAATACTAAGAAAAATAAATAAAAGACACAAAGATCTAGGGTTGTGATTCCACAAAATATTATCCTAAAGATGAATTGATTCTCTTATATATATGTAATAAGTCAGTTTGCTAACCTAGAACACGAAGTTATGCAAAAACCTCTGTCGATGGTCAGACGCAAATACCCAAATAACCCAATTAATCATAAGTCTATGTTAACCAAGTTACATGAATTCATTAAGTTCAAGTTCCAAAAGTGGCTACCCCCGCCCGACAAGTATATGTCTATCCTGTAAGGAAATCTATTAAAGGGTTATCAATCCTCAAGGAAGATTGTGGGCTATTGAATCTAAGGCTGAAACCTAAAATCCCTTCGTCAAGTTCATTTTAAGTTTACGAAATCAATCTTATTAATGGCCAATTAACAAGAAGCATTAAGTTTAAGACTTAATAAAAAAACCAAAGAATTTCCCATTAAAATTAAATCAATTATTAAGTGTGTGGATATTGTGTTTCATCACTTCCGTAAAATAAAAATAAAATGCTGGGGGTTGGGGATCCACCTTTACTATTTCTAATTTTTAAATCTCTCTTACTATAATATAGAATTTATCAGTGATATTACCAACCAGCCATATAGGCGGTATCCTCATTAAGTTAGATTTTAATTAAGTCCAACCGACCATAAAGACGGTATCATTATTTGTCCATAAACCAGCCATATAGGCGGTAATCATCTGTCACATAAAGACCGGCCATATAGGCGGTGTCACATTATGTCAAATAAATAAAACCAGCCATTAAGGCAGTATAACCTTTTATGTTAAATTATAATTTCCATATTATAATTAAGAGAGATTAATCTAAACTAAAATAATAAAAGCTTCACCCTTCCCCCATCGGAAAATTAACTACAAAACATAAAAGTAAATAAACTACTACTATTACTGAAAATAAAAATGCATAAATTAAATACTGAAAATAAATACAAATAAGATGCAATCCTTAAATTCCTTACAAAAACCTAAGGAAAGCATGAGAATTACAAATGAAATGGCTTGGTATTTATAGGAAAATCTAAAGGCTTCCACCAATTTCTCCACCAATTGCTCCACCAAACACTCCACAAAATCCTCCACTAAACACTTCACCAAACATGCCACAAGACACTCCACAAAACACTCCACCAAACATGCAAGCATATTTTGTGGAAGTTTGACAATTATAAATTGTCATTTTCCATTTTTTTATTTTTTGATAATGACTTTAGTAATTACACAAAACACATTGGATTATTCATTAATTTCGGTCTTGAACACTTCGGAATTCGAAAGTATTTAAAATTTCAAAGTTGTAGATCTTTGCGTCTTCTTTAATCTTCAACTTGAATCAGCTCAATCGGATATCGGATGAAAACGTTATGGCCAAAATACCAAACTTGCGCAAAATTGGAATTTAGGACTGCACTTCGTGACGCGTACAGTAAATTTTCGTTTTTGACCTTTTTTCCTCCGGATTTCATCGTTTTAGCCCCGATTTGATTCTATTAAGTCCCAATATGATTTTTATCTTCAAAATAAATAAAAACACATCAAAACGTTCATAAAACTCGAGAAACTATACAAAATATTAGGTTAAATGAGTGAGAAATATTGATATAATTACCACTCATCACATGTCTATCTCCTAACAACACCAATCAATATTTCATATCACATTTAAAATAGTCCACCCTTCCTCCAAGGGTTGGTCAAATCCCCCTCCATCTCCACTCTAAATATTTACAACATCACACATACTACATCAATTACAAGTATTCAAATCATCATAAATCTAACCTTCTAACATCATCAGAACATCAAATCTTATAAACCCCAATTTAGTTCAATGTTTAGGATTTCATAATTTGGGGATTTCTCAAAAAAATTACTTTCCTAATATAATTAACATTTAAATGACATCAACCACAAGCCAACAACATCCATTGATCATTATATCATCAAAAATCAATATTTCAATATTTGGGTCAAGTTTTCCTTACCTCCAATAATGATAATCTTCCACCAAATAAATGTCAAAGACTTTCTTTCTCCCGTCTAAGCTTGTATGAGGTTGATATGCACTTGAGTCATCTTGAAATTTAGTTGGAGAGATGAAGAAAATCCAATGTATTTGGCTAAGGGTGGTTCGGCCAATGAGGGAAAATGTGAGGGCTTGAGGTTTTTGCCTTGGCTTATAGTAAGCCTTTTAAAATAAATCTTGAAATATGTGGACTTTTTCTAGAAAATAGGGGGGTTAAACCAAAAATATCCAATAACTAGTGGGCTTGGGCTAGTTTTGTTTAGTTTTAGGTGTAAGCTTAGATTAGAGTTAGTATTGGGCTTTTGTTCTTGAGTTGGGCCATTAAAGAAAAATTAGGCCCATTAGGACTATATCCAAATATGGCCCATTGGCCCACTAAGTCACCAAAAGTTTTGTTAATGCTTGGAGAAAACTACTTATCTAAATCACCTCGTAAAGACTTTAGCTGAGCTTTGAAGTTTCGAGTCATTACAATTCTCCCCCTTAAAATGATTCGTCCACGAATTAAAATACCTAAAAGTATGGAGCGTACCTTCTTCTGTGAACAACTGAGGATATTTCTCTCACATGGCTTCTTCGGGCTCCCATGTGGATACTTTTCCTTGTGGTGTAGCCAAACCACCTTAACTGGGGGAATCCATCTAGATCGTAACTTTCTCGTCTCTATGTCCACTATTGCTACTAGCTACTCTGGATAGGGTAGATTTTGGCAAACATCGATTGTTTGGGTTCTAACACATGAGATTTATCATGCAAGTACTTGTGTAGCATAGATACATGAAAAACAAGATGTATCTTATCCATGTCAGGGGGAAGCGCCAGTTCATATGCTCTCCGTCTAACTCTACGAAGTATCTGAAACGACCCAACATACCTAGGGCGGCTCTTACCCCTTTTGCCAAATCTCATAACTCTTTTAAAATTTGATACTTTCAAGAACATAGAGTCTCCTATATGAAACTCCAAATCTGTTATTCGACGATCTGCATAAGTTTTTCGACAACTCTGAGCCGTTCTCATCATTTCTCTGATCAACTTCACTTTCTGCAATGCATCTTATACCAGATCGGGTCCAAGCAACTTTTGTTCCTCAATTTTAAACCATCCTATGGGGATCTCCACTTCCTACCATACAAAGCCTCGAAAGCAGCCATATGAATGCTTTCCTGGTAACTGTTGTTATATGCAAACTCTATAACTGGCAAATGCTGGTCCTAACTACCTTCAAAATCAATTACATAAGATCGTAACATGTCTTACAGTGTCTGTGTGGTCCGTTCTGATTGACCATCTGTTTGACGGTGTAAAGTTATACTAAAGTGTAGCTGGGAACCCAAAGCTTCCTAAAATGACTGCCAAAACATTGATATGAACTGGGAACCTCGATCAGAGATTATTGAGATAGGTATTTCATGAAACGACACTATTTCATCCAGATTCAGTTTGGCATACTGAGCTGCTGAATAATTAGTCTTTACTGGAAGGAAATGCACGGACTTAGTCAACTTGTCCACAATCACCCATATAGAATCATACCCTTTCGAGGTACGTGGAAGCCCAACCATGAAATCCTTAATAATCTTCTATCATTTCCATTCAGGAACATCTAAGCTTTGAAGTTTCCCTGCCGGTCTTTAATGCTCTGCTTTAACTTGTTAGTGAGTAAGGAGTTTTACGACGAACTCCGCTACGTCTTTCGTTATACTGTCCCACCAGTAGAGATCCTTGAGATCATGGTACATTTTAGTGATCCCAGGATGCATGATGTAGGACGAGGCATGAGCTTTCTCCAACAACGAATATCTCAACTCTTGAATTATGGGAACAATAATTATGTTTTGCTTCCTAATGAGATTTTCACTATATATATGATACTCATCATCCACGCCTTGCTCTAATCTGCTACTAATCTGCTGGATTTGAGGGTCCGCTTCTTAGGCAACTCTGATATCATCAATAAAGGTGGATCGAACTTGTATCTGTGCCAGTAACGCTCCCTGAGTTGTTACTTGAAAGCTGACTCTATCAAGAATGCGTCTCTGCATTTGTCTAGCTGGGTGCCACTTTTTAATTGGTAGATGGGCTAAACTCCCATAGATTTCATGCTTAAGGCATTTGCTACCACATTAGCTTTTCCAAGGTGGTACTGAATAGAACAATCATAATCCTTTAGTAACTCAATCCACCGCCTCTGTCTAAAATGAAGATTCTTTTGACTCTGAATATACTTGAGACTCTTGTGGTATGTGAAAATTTCAAACTTTTTGCCATACAAGTAATGCCGCCATATCTTCAATGCAAAAATTATTATTTCCATTTCTAAATCATGAATGTGATAATTTCATAGGGCTTTAACTGCTTGAAGGCATATGCAATAACTTTTCCTATTTGCATCAACACACATCCCAATCCCACTCTAGAAGCATCACAGTACACCGTAAATCCTCATGATCCTGCTGGTAGTGCTAAAATAGGAGCAGTCGTCAACCACTGTTTAAGCTCTTGGAAACTCTTTTCATAGGCATCTGACCACTCAAACTTCACATTTTTATGAGTCAGTCATGTTAACGAGGCAGTTATTCTGGAGAAATTCTCTATGAATGTCCTATAGTATCCCGCTAACTCTAGGAAGCTACAAATCTCTGTCACACTGGAAGGTTGGGTTCAATTCTGAATGGCTTCAATCTTTTGGAAGTCTACACTGATCCCTTCTTTTGATACAACGTTCCCCAGAAATATAACATTGGACAACCAAAACTCATACTTAGAAAACTTGCCAAACAGCTTGTGTTATGTAAACGTTTGTAGTACTTGGTGCAAATGCTCTGCGTGCTTCTGTTCACTACATGAATACACTATAATATCATCAATAAAGACTATCACAAATCAATCTAGAAAAGGTTTGAATACCTTATTCATCAAATCTATAAAAGCCACGAGGCAATTTGTAAGGCCAAATGACATTACAAAGAACTTGTAATGTCCATATCTGGTCTGAAAGGCTGTCTTCAGAACATCACTTTTCTTAATCTTTAACTGTTGATATCTTGACTGAAGATCGATCTTTGAGAAACAATGTGCCCCATGTAGCTGGTCAAACAAGTCGTCAATCCTTGGTAGTGGATATTTATTCCTGATTGTCAACTTATTCAGTTGCCGATAATCTATACACAACCGAAGTGTTCCATCCTTCTTCTTTACGAATAACATCAAAGCGTCCTATGGAGATACACTTGGGTAATTGAAACCCTTATCCAACAAGTCTTGCAAATGTGCCTTCAATTCCTTGAGTTCTACAGGGGCCATCCTATATGAAGGAATCAATATTAGCTGCGTGCCTAGAACTACATCTATCCAGAACTTAATCTTTCAATCCTACGGTAGGTCTGACACTCATCTGGAAAAAAAATTAAGGTATTCCCTTACCACTGGAACTTACTCAATATTCTTTACTTCCGCCCTACTATCTGTCACATACGTAGAGTAACCCAAGTTTTTCCTTTGAAGAAGCTTATACGCTTGCATTGATGATATCAAGTTAGAAGGCACTACACTCTTATCCCCCTAATAATCTTTGACAGATTGATCGGGAATGTACAAAGTAACGATATTCTTCCGACAATCTAATACCGCGTGGTGCGTAGCTAACCAATCCATCCCCAAAATGACATCAAACCCTATTATGCTCAATACTACTAAGTTAGCATAATATGTGTGCCCATCAATATCAATTGGATGTAGGAAACGACTTTCCTTCTCGCAGCGGAAGTTGCTAAAATGGGCACCGGCTCCGGTTTGGAGCTTTAAAATTTTCTTTGCCTTCTCCATTTCATTGTAGCCGAAATCCTCCAACACTTGAAGGATGTATTTTGCTCATTTGATGTAGATGAGTTTCCTTTGATGTCCAACACTTGGATCAACCACCCGATCTTCCGAACTATGACTCGAAACCAACAAACTGAAGTATGAGCTTCACTCACAAAGATCAACTCTAAACAATTTAGAGAATAAATGTGTCACAAAATGTGTTTGGCTTTTGAAATTTCTTTCAAACACTCTCACAACAATTGTAAATGTTTAAACTCTCCCTCTTTTCTCTCATTTGCACTTGTGTGAATGAATGGAAATGGTAACCCTTGCAAGTGAGGAAAGATGGTAGAATTTATATTCTCTTACACAAGCCAACTAACTTTGTCATTAAGCATCTAATGCTTTCTTGCAATGGCAAACACATTAATGTGAATAGCATACCAAAGCATAAGAAATATAAAGCTAAAAACAAAGACTTTGTCATTAAGCATCTAATGCTTTCTTGCAATGGCAAACACATTAATTTGAAGGCCATACCAAAGCATAAGAATTGTTTAGCTAATGACAAAGCCATTAGGTATATACATGCCACCTAATAGACATAATAAATTGGAGAGCATGGTAAGCCATATGGCTTTGTCTCTAAGGTAAATAAAAATCAATATCTTAATAATGATTTAATTACCTTTAATTATGTTGTAGTAATTATCTCATAATTATTACTAACATGATTATCTCATAATCATGATTTGATTATCTCATAATCAAAGAATTCTAGAAACATTAAGTTAAACTAATTTAACATAGTTTTCATTTGTGACAAAAATATTATTAATCTCATTAATAATATATAAATATAATATGAGCATATTATTAGAAAATCTAATTATATTAGGTTTTTCTACAGTTTATCGAGCTAGCACGGGGACCAAATGGACCTATGGTTCCGAGCTCCAATAATCCTAAAATATTAATTAAACTATTTTAATCAAATATTACTAATTATTAACTTCGCGTTATTCCATTAAAAACTCGAAGTTGAACTATCATTACCGTAGATGGAAAATAAGCCGAACAACTTCAGTGTCCATCGATATAGTTATTACATATGGATATAGCCCTTCACGAATATCTCATAAATAGAGCTGGATCATAAGTCCGTTAAACCCCTCTAAATATTTTATCTCTTAAGCACCATTGATTCTATAATGAACAATTAATCCATTACAATTATGAACATAAAACTTTCTATTCGTAATAGAAGAGTTGAGCACTCAAATTATTCAAGTCCCGAATCAATTCTTAAAAGAGATATTCTTCCGCTTCCCTTATGAAGGATTGAATTCCATATCTATATAAAACGTTCCCAGCTACACACCAAACCATATCCCTAAAATACGTAGTTATTGGCGGGGAATGCAACACCGACCTCACCATAGTAAATCAAAGGACATAGCCTACCATGTAGGAGTTCTTAGTACACTCAAGATTAAGATCGTATCCATATATGACCGTCTAGTATATAAAATTAATTTCTTTAGTTAACGGATATTATAAGAAATTCATGTTTATCTGAGTCCTGTCGTATATGATCTCATCATACAAGGTGCCTCTATTCCCATGTCACTACATGAATTATCCCGGATCAAGGTCGTCATACAAGTATAGAATGGACCGCAACTATAGATAAACCACAAACAAATTATCCTCTTTGTTTGCTCTCTATAGACTATTTAGATTACTAACTTCAGACTTAAATCCTCTCGTGCATCAAACATACACTAAGTATGAAAATACAAGAGTAATCAAGGTAAACAAGACAATTGGACAATATGCGATATAAATCAAACAACTTTGATAAATGAATAATGTATTTATTATTATTTCAATAATCAATTTCGTTTACAATACATGAAGCTCTAGGGCATATATCCTAATAATCTCCCACTTGAACTAGAGCAAATGGTACATGTCACGTAATCCTAAACCCTTTAGGTGACCTTCAAAAACTTTAGCCGATAATGTCTTTGTAAATGGATCAGCCAGGTTGTTTGCGGATGGAATCTGCATGACAACGACATCTCATCTCTGCACTATCTCCCTGATGAGGTGATATTTTCTCTCAATATGCTTACCCCTCTTGTGGCTTCTTGGTTCTTTGGAATTCACCATTGCACCACTATTATCACAATAAAGTGTGAGTGGTTTATCCATATCTGGAACAACTTCCAGATCTGCCAAGAACTTACAGAGCCAGACTACTTCATTAGTTGCTTCACAAGCTGCTACATATTCACCCTCCATGGTGGAGTCAGCAATACAAGATTGATTTATGCTCCTCCATACTATAGCCCCACTACCTAGGGTGAACACTGATCCAGATGTTGATTTCCTAGAATTAACATCCGTATGAAAATCAGAGTCAATATATCCTCTCAAGATCATATCCTGACTAGAATATACAAGCATATAATTTCTCGTTCTCCTAAGATACTTGAGAATATGTTTCAACGCGACCCAATGATCTAATCTTGGGTTGGATTGAAACCTACTGACTACTACCACTGTAAAACATATGTCTGATCTCGTGCATAACATAACATACATAAGACTTCCAACTACTGAAGCATATGGTAGATGTCTCATCTCCTCAACTCCTTGAGGTGTCTTAGGAGACTGTTCCTCAGACAAATGAATTCCATACCTGAAAGGTAAATTACCTTTCTTGGAATTCTACATACCAAATCGCACAAGAATCATGTCGATATAGGTTGCTTGAGACATTGCTAACAGTCGTTTCTTGCGATCCCAAATAATCTGAATCCCAAGTACATAACTTGCCTCTCTCAAATCTTTTATTTGGAATTGGTTAGCTAGCCAGATTTTCATGTCCGATAATATCTTTACATCATTACCAATGAGTAAAATATCATCGACGTATAACACAAGGAAAACCACCTTACCATCAACGATACGCTTGTAGTATCAAACCTTATGTTCCAAGATCTAGATGCTTGCTTGAGCCCATAAATGGACCTTTGCAACTTGCAAACCTTTTGCTCTTAACCTTGGGTTATGAACCCCTCTGGTTGTACCATATAGATACTCTCATCAAGATTTTCATTCAAGAATGCAATTTTGACGTCCATTTGCCAAATCTCATAGTCATAATATGCGGCAATGGAAAGAAGAATCTTGATGGATTTTAGCATGGCTACTGGTGAGAAAGTTTCTTCATAGTCAACTCCCTCTTTCTGGGTATAACCCTTTGCCACTAGCCTAGCCTTGAAAGTCTGTATTTTCCCATCTATTCCTCATTTTCCCTTGTAGATCCATTTGTAACCTATGGGTTTTACTCCATCAGCTGGTCTAAAAGTTCCCAGACTAAGTTGGAGTACATGGACTCCATCTCAAGGTTCATGGCTTTGAGCAATTCCTCTTTATCAATATCTTTCGTTGCACTATGATAGGTCAATGGATCATCTATACCATCACAAGATGCAACAACTTGTACCTCTCAATTTCCTAGATAGCGTTCAAGTTGTTGTACAACCCTCCCACTACGTCTAGGTGGTATGGTATCCTGATAAACTTGCATCTGACTCTCAAAAGTTGAAGGTGTTATGTCTTTGTCAACATTTGACAATGGCATACTAGTCGTACCAGTAAGTAACTCCTCAAGTAAGACTTTACTTTGAGGTTTGAACTCTCTCATATAATCCTCCTTAAGAAATGTAGCATTTGTCGACACAAATACTTTATTATCTTCTGGACTACAAAAGAATCCACCCATAGTTTCCTTAGGATAGCCTACAAATAGGCACACATGTGAACGTGGTTCCAATTTAGTAGTCTTGTTCTTTAGCACATGTGTTGGACACCCCCATATACGGAAATGTCACAAACTAGCTTTACGACCATTCCATAACTCTAAGGGAGTCTTAGGAACAAACTTAGAAGGAACTACATTCAGGATATACATTGCTGTTTCCAATTCATACCCCCAGAATGAACTAGGTAGAATGCTATAACTAAACATTGATCTCATCATCTCTAGTAGGGTCCGATTTCTCCTTTATGTAACACCATTTTATTGTGGTGTTCCAGGTGTTGTGATCTATGAAACAATTCCATGCTCAACCAAGAATTCCTCGAAATCTCTATCCAGGTATTCTCTTTCACGATTTGATCTCATAGAATTTTGATGCTTTTACCTAACTGGTTCTCAACCTCAGTACGATACTCTTTGAACTTTTGAAAAGTATCTGACTTGTGCTGCATTAGGTAAACATACCCATATCTTGAATAATTATCAATAAAATCGATGAAGTATTCATAACCACCTCAGGCTTTTACATTAATTGGTCCACAAACATCCGATTGTATTAGCTCAAGTGTTTTTTTAGCTCTTATCCCTTTTCTAGTAAAAAGGTCTCTTAGTTATTTTGCCTTCTAAATAGGATTCATAGACAGGAAAAGTACCAAGTTTTAACTGACTTAAAACTCCATTCTTGATTAGTTTATCTATCCGGTCAAGGTAAATGTGACCAAGTCTAAGGTGTCGTTGATAGGTATCATCTTGATCAATCTTTTACTGTTTAGTTTTAGATCTTTCAATCTTAAACATTTCAATATTAAGTAATGATTCATGCATTAACGGTCTTAATACATATAGATTATTCTTGGAGTTTCATGTGCATATTGTTAATCCATTTCTACTAATAATTACTGATTTATTATTAAATGAAATAGAAAAACCATTTTTCATGAGTTTTGTTATAAAATCAAATTCCTACTATAGACACTGCATTTTCACATGAGCCCGATGATGAGCCTCGTATGGAGGCACTACCTGAAAAGTTACGGAAGTTGAGAAAAACGAATGCCATAAGGAAATAAAACCTCCAAAATTAGCACCTCATCGGATTTGGACTCACTAGCCAGCCACAGATTCGCTCAGTCAATTTCTGCTTCGAACCTTAGCCTCGAACCCATCATGCAGCCCATGCATTCGGTCCATTATACCCTTGCACCTTTGGCACATCGGCCTAAAACACGATGCAATCGGCCCAGACACTCAAATCCCCTAATCAGAACTTTCCAATTTAACAAGAATTGAAATCCCATCCTTACCAATTTAACAAGATTTGAGATCTCCTCATCACCAAATTTATGAGATTTTATTCCCAAAATAAATTGATAATATATCTCCCAAATTTACAAGATTTATTTCCCTATTTAGAGATCCATTCAAATCATTATAAAAAAGAGGACTCTTTTCTTCTACTTTGGATGGCAACCAAAAACAAAACCCTAGGCTTCACTGAAACAACAAAAGAAAATCAGAAAACTGAAACAACAAGAAAACCCTAGGGAAGTCTTTCTTCTTCTTTGAGCATCACCGAAAAATAGAGGGGAAACCGTGAACCAAAAACCCAACAAAACAACGAAAAAATCTAGTAAAAATCACCAAGAAAACCACAAAAAATAAAGGGAAAAACAACAATGGGGAATCACCGAAACAACCAACCAGAAACAACCAAAAAACAACTAGAAAAACAGCCAGCAACTGAGAAACAACCAAAAGAACAACAAAAATAACCGAGAAACAACAAAAAAAAAAACCAGAAAAACAACATGGGGGAATCACTGAAACAACAACCAGAAAATAGCAAAATAGCAAACATCGAACCAAACCTTGAAACCAACCAGCGATCCTTCTGGTGACGGCCTAACGCACTTCTGAGAAAGCAACTTAAAGGTAAGACCTGAGGGCACCCTTATCATATTTATTTTTATAGTTCTGGACGCTACATGCCTGGATGGACGTGAAATACGTCCAGCCAGGTATGCAAAGTCCTACATCAAAGATGGCCAAATTTCTGGTCACATTTTTCTTTCTTTGGAATTTTGTTATTTATCCATTATTTAAAATTTATTCACTTTTATTGTTGTTTTATTATTTCACCTTTTATTTTGTTTATTTTTTGCTCATGTTGACGATTATACGTATATGCATTGTTATATGTTTTCATGTCTATTTTTTATGTTCGTTTACATTGCATTGATGATTATGTATGTTATTATCTCTTGTGGTATATCGGATGGAAACCCAGACGTAAATTCCGTAGTCGAATCCGAATGGACAGTAGTACGGTCTGTACTTAGGATACAACTCCACGTGCCACTCGGGAAATACTCGTATATGCGTGATTAACCCTTCTATTTTTGTTTACTATTTATTTATTGACGCTTTTCCTACTTTTGATTGTTTATTATAATTTTCGTTATCGCATCTCGTATTTCTTAATTTAATGTGCTTTTGGAATTATATTATTGTGATTATTATTTTGATTGGGTATGTTATTACATTTTTATTCGCTTTCACTCAAGGCGGATGATAACCATCACTCGTTGGCACGTACCTTGGGTATAAAAAATGCGTGCTCACTTGATCGCTCGAACCCTTGGGTGGGGAGAACTAGTTGTGTGCAACCCTTCGCCAATGAGAGCCTTGTCCATACACTTGTAAGCCCACATACAAACCATAGTTATGTGTACTATAGAAGCTACACCATGCTTTTGTTTGGGCCCATTAGCACTTGGATCCATTTGGACTTCTCATCATAAATACGAACTTGTTGGGCCACTTAAACTGGGACGAGTTCGTATCTTATGATGATTGGGCCAAAAGTTTTCAAGTGACGATGTGCCACCTTGTGTTTGGACCCCCTATCATTTGAAGTTATCTAGCCACCTTATCACAAAAGTGTAAACCTGTTGGGCCTTTTCAACTGGGACAAGTTTACACCTCACGATAATCTGATTGAAAGCCTTAAAATGATAACAGGCCAACTTGTATGAAAACCTTGATGGCTTAGAAGGTCCAAACATGATCTGAATATGCCAGATGCATGAGTCATATATCCGCACTAGCTTTCATCCAGGAAGGGTACGCCTTATTATAACATATTTATATACTTTGGGATATCTCCAAGTCCGTCTCCGCCATAACCGTGATTACCGAGGGCCCAATTCATCATTTCTAGACAATGGCATGATCCCCATAATAGGTTTAGTTCATATTGTAAATGGGCAGTCTTTGTCTTTTACTGATGAAGAGGGACTGAGGTAGCCATGGTTCACCCTGTTGGTGTTTGTTAAGGTCCCAAGATCATAAAACAAGCATGAAATAAGTGCGAATACAAATCAACGAAGTTGCGGAATACTCACATCGATCGGTTGAGCGACGCAGAGATGAACAAAACTGAAATTCTGCTTACTGGTTCTCACGGCAGTCCACTGCTGCTGAGTCTCCATTATCGGTTTTGATCATCAAGAATCCAAGCTCCAAGCTTCATCAAACGATTCCCGGATCATGGGTAGACTTCCCTATCACCTTCGTATGTCTCTCGGAGTGCTAGCTCTTGTGTTTTTTGCCACAAAAATCACAACTCTTGCTTCCCTAACTCACGGTTTCTTGACAGAAACCAGTGAATAATTTTGCCCACCATGGGCGTGAGAGAGAGAGATGAGAGAAAGAGAGAGTTGTGTGTTGTTGGCTTCAAATTTGTGTATCTAATACCCAAATGTTAATTTCAAATTCATATGGAATGGATTTGGCTTTCAAAAGTCAAGCCTTAATGGCACCAACCACTCACATCACTTCATCAATCCATCAATCAATGAATAGTGACTGGCGTCAATCACTCAATGTGAAAGACATCCATCACTTGATTGACGAATGATGTGACGCTAGTTGCGACTAGCGATTTGACGCTTGATTTGACTTGCGTGCCGCACTCGAATTCGAAATGCGAATGCGCTCGCAAATAATCCCGGGCTCGGGTTCGCTAATTCCAAATTAACGAATTTTCCGTTGCGTCATAATTAAATGATTATGCCTAGCGAAATCACTATTCACGTCGCTAACGAATTAATTCTAAATTAACTCGTTTGCCCGAATTAAAATCTAATTTTAATTCCGCGTCAAAATCCAATTTCTTTTAATATATCGAATATATTAATTTCTCGATTGATTCCAAATTAACCGTTATCTCTCTTTAATGAAATTTTATCCCAGATAAAATATCTCCGCAATTAATCCCAGATTAATTTTCTCTCTCTTCTAATTAATCCATATTAATTAAAATGCGAGTCATACGTCATCGGTGAATCTTCGGGAAGCGACCCATGAGATCCCCGGATATGTTGGCAGTAAATTTGGTTGTCGGACTATCCGAACACGTAAGTACCTCGTACTACGTTTATACCGATTTACAAGACAAGGTTGGCTTCTAGCATAGCGCCATGCCTACCCAATTCTCCAGAAATATCCTTACAGGAATAAAGGATCTATATCAGGCGTAGTATATGTAGTATTGTGTATGTCGATCCAATATCGGACGATCACGTGCTAGGCCTGGGGCTGGAATTGTGTCTGCCCCGTACGAAGCACATGTCGGATGTCTGGTAACTAGTCTCTATAATCGGATAAACCTGACCTTTTCATTTTATCCCGATGACTGCAGTACTTAAGAGTACAAGTACCGTATCCTACGTGACCATCATCTCCACTATGACTGGAGTGATACTTCCGTCTTGACATCACACCCAACACACTACGATTCTCAATATACCCAGCATAGGTGTACACAGAACCTGTTAAAGCCCTTGACGACCGCAACCAAAGTATATTGATTATCGCAAGTATTAGCGGTGTAAGTCTCATGTTAAGACCAAATACACCTACCCTGATTTCGGACTTCCATAGACACATAGTCATATTACCAACGGAATTCCGAGAGGGTCTATCCAGAGCGAAGCTGTTTCCCGTACCATCGGTAAAACAAAACCTCCTATTACACTTGCATGAGTATCCTATACCCAAATATATGAGAATTATGTCGTTATGCCCTCACAACGCGCACAAGTGTAATACTAGTCTTTTACGTATTTATCGATGTCCAATCTCGATAATACTCTGACTAGGGATATTTAATGATTTATCCTTCATGGAATGATACTGTCTCATATCATTCTCAATCCAGGAACAAATCATAAGGACCTCTCATCATTTATACATCTTGGTGATCTAATCACAAATGATAAGAGTGCAATCTCCTTTGTCACATAGTTAATTTGTACAATAATACCATGATCTATACAAATAGTGATGATATGGGTCATAATTGTCCAACAATCTCCCACTTGGCCTATAGCCAGTCACTCGAGTGTTTGACACCCGAACTATGTACGGTTGGCTCAAATTGCTAAGGAATGTTTTCGTCAGCGGATTTGCATGATTATCATCTGATGCGATTTATTCGATCATCACATCGCCACGATGTATGATCTGAACGAATCAGATGAATATCGAAGTATGTATCTGGATCGTTGATGAGACCATAAATTCTTTAGCTTGTGCTGACGCCTAGCTTAGCTGCTAATAGAACTATATCTAATCTAATTAGATTTATTATCGACCCAGAAGGCTTCTATTGCTGCCTCAACTGCAGCAATAATCCGCAATTGTTGTTTAGATTTATTATCGACCCAGAAGGCTTCTATTGTTGCCTCAGCTGCAGCAATAATCTGCAATTGTTGTTTATTTGGTAACAGTATCTTGCTTGGAAGATTTCCAACTCCATGTTCCGTTATTCAAACTGTATAGTACCGTTTGTGACTTATAGTCGTCTTATCGGTTAGGAAACTTGCTACAGTGATCCCAGCCACTTCAAGTTCTCATTCTCCATAGACTAAGACAGCATCCTTAGTTCTCTAAGATACTAACGGATGTTCTTAACATCAATCCAGTGACCATCACTTGGATTGGCCTGTTTGTGAATCCATATGCTCAAAGCGTATGAGACACCAGGTCTCGTATATTTTTCAATATACGGTTTCTCGGAGATTTTTCTCGAAAGCCTAGCTTTCGCCGATTATAATTATGGGAATATCATTTCCAAGAAATGACATATTATCATTATTTTATAGGACATTTATTGTCAGTGCGCTCCCACTAACCTTCTTATATACACAAGAATCATTTTTGTTTTGAATTAAATCATAAACTATTATGATTACATCAAAACGATAATTCCAAGAACCTAATGTTTACTTCAATCCAAACATGGATCGAATAACCCGCAAACCTTGTTCGCTAGTTTTGGTACGACAAAACCGACAGGATGTTTTAAACATCCTCCAAAATATTTCATTTTCAGGAAAGCGATTTTCCCGTAAAGCTGTCATATTTCATAAATGAAACATGCAGCATTAGCAAGCATTATCCAAATGGATTTACGGTGGCAACAGGTAAAAGGTTGAATCATAATCGACACAATGTTGATAACGATACCTTTCCGCTAAAATCCTAACTTTACACGTTGGTATGTTGCCATACATGTATGTCTTCCTTGAAGACTTATATAGTACCAATAGGCACAATGCCTTGCGGTACATCAACTAGTATCCAAACTTATTGATATACATGGAATCCAATTCGGATATTATGGCACTTTGTCATAATAGGGAGTCGATACCTTGTATCACTTCCTGATACGTAGTCAGTTAGTATACCTCAATAAGATAGACATCTTTATGAGGTGAGATCAGAAACCCATACCCCAGGTTGTTTTCTGACTCTCTCCGACTAACACGGTTCTTGTGTATTCGAAGATTATGGTATAGTTTCATGCTTGATGAACTATTTATGTTCCATTAAGATTCGGTGCCTGGAATAGTATTACTCCGATTTTCATCGAGTTTTACTATCCTCCCACTTACCACTGCATATCGGTATTCCTCAAAGGAAAACCGCATGGTGAGCAATAATTACATTGTTCTCAAGTGAGTTGTATAAGTACTGTACTTTGGTATCCCTAGGATAACCTACAATTGGCACTTATCCAATTTGGGTTTTAGTTTGGTATCATCCAAACATATGCCTAGCATCCCAAATTATCAGGAATGAGAAACCCGGTTTCTTTCTCGTTCATATCTAATATGAAATCTGTCAAACAGATTTTATGGAACCTTATTCAAAATAAGTTCTTGCGATGTTTAAAGCTTATCCGTTGAAGGAAATGGTAGCTCAGAGCGACTCATGATTAACCTTATCATGTCCAACAAAATTTGGTTACTCTGTTCGGACACACCGTCAAACTGACGTGTTCCGGGAGGAGTCCTCAGGTGGCTTTGTTTGTTCGGTGCAAGGTCAGTAGGGTTTATTTGGTGTTTGAGCTGAGTGGGGAGAGATAAGAGAGAGAAGAAGCTTTTTGTTCCTTTTTTGTTTGTGCCGTGAGTTATTGGAAAAGAGATGGAGAGCGCCCCTTTGTTTAGAGTTTGTTGTTGTTTATATAGAGAGAGAGAGAGAGAGGGAAGTCATGCGTAAGAGTGAGAGAAGAAAGAGAGGGGACGTGTAAGGCTATTAGGGTTTTCTTTGTGCATGGGATTTTTATATTTTTGGAAACAAATCAAGCAAATAGGGATGTGATTTAATTGATTTGATTTCTTCTCTTTTAATTAGGGAAAGTGATTTTTCTTGATTTTATTTGATTTCTTCTCTTTTAATTAGGGATATGATTTAATTGAATTAGGAATGTGATTTATTTAATTTAGGAATGAGATTTAATTTGATTTAATTGGATTTGATTTAATTTGATTTAATTTAATTTAATTTTTTGACATGTGTTTTAATTATTTGGATTGGGCTTGAGCGAAATGGGCTTTGGAGGGGTGCAGGGGTTTTGGGCCAATGATGTATGGCTTGCAGGGGTTTTAGGTCAAGGGTGTGTTTTAAAACAGAGGCCTAACGGGCAAACCCGAAGCTTAAGCATGCGAATTAAATCCAACAAGGTGTCAATTTCTGACTCTTCCCTTCCGACGTCCGTTTCCCGCGACTTCCACAATTTAAAGAGGTAGTGTCTCTATGCGAGACTCATAATTGGGACTTATAAGCAAAAATGCAGTGACTATAACATGCCAATATATCCAATATATTCCCTAACCTTTTCCTCTGAATCAACTAAGTCTTGGCTTTGGCACAACATGCTTAATGATTCCAGTCAAGCGGGACCATTGACTTTGGAAAGCTTCGTAATCGATGTCGATGGACAAGAAGTGATCTTGACTTTGGCCAACAAATCACAACTTGGACAAGACATACAATATGGAACAAAGTCTTCATGATTCAAACACATCCGCGATGGACAAAGGTCTTGACTTTGGCCAACAAACCAGTGCCAATCTTGGATCTTGAGAGAGAATCACTCAATGGAAGGAAAACACTTAATATTTGTTGAGGGTTTTTCGCGTAATTGGCAACCAATTAATTATCTTTGATTAGGTCTCATCATACACCCTTAAACATGCATTCTAAAAGCATAATAAGGTGCGATAAATAAATTAATAATGATATGCGGATGGATATATAATACATTTTATTCCTAGAACAAATCTCTCCCTTTCCTCTCCCTGGCTAGCACAATTCTAACTTCTACCTAATTACATAACACTTCTAAAGAAACCTCATTTACATTGAGGGGAATAGGTGAGAAGAGAATTACAAAAAGTCAAGAGATAAAGGCTGGACACGCAGGTCCAATTTAATAAATTCCAAATTTATCACAACAATTTCCAAAATTGCCCTCACCCATCTAATATCCATCTGATATACATTATTCATACATCACATCCATGTATTCACACAAAGCATGTTATCAATCAATCTAATCCAATTAATTAATCTTTAATTAATGACCATACAATGTTCAAACAACGATTGCGCGAGTCCAACTCGTTCAAGAATAAGTACTAAAAGTACGTATTCTAGAATTATATCGAACTACAATATCAAATCCAATTTAATTCGTATTCAATACTAATTCATATTTAATTCCAAATTAAATAATTACACTTTATTAATGTGCCTTTGCGACTTAGATTCTAAATCCAATGGGCTTTAATTAATCTTAATGGGTCTCAAAGCCCAATTAACATCCAATGTCAATTTAATTAAAGTCCAATGGGCTTTCAATTAATTTACTAAGACATGGACTTTGGCAACCAAAGCCCAATAAGGAATCACCATTTGCCACAAAATTAATTTTGGCCCATTAGGCCCAATTAAATGTTTAAAGGCCCATTGATTATATTTGGACTTTATGGAAATGGTTTTAGGCCCAATTGGATCCAACCAATTATCCTAAACCAAACTTGGCCCAACCAAGCCCATTAAGCCCAAATACAACATCTTAGCCCAATTCCAATTAAGCCCAATTAATTAAATTCTAAAATTCCAAATTTCATAATTTAATTGAAAGAATACTTTACTCTTTCAAGTATATTATAAATTTATTGCTTAAGTATTTTCCATTACGGTCTTACCGTGACGGTTTAATACTTTAGCCGATCTGTTTGTCTATTTCATGTCGAAACTTTAAAAGTTTCCGATTTGTGTTCTTCAAAAGAAACACATAACCATAACGCGATGCCACATCCGTAAAGGTCACGAAATATTCATATCAACCTCTAGCTTTGCTAGACATGGGCCCAATTGCTTCACTATGAACTAGGGCTAACAGATCAGTGGCAATTACACTTTTACCAAGTAAATGTGTTATAGGCACTTTGCCTAATAAACTAGATTCGTAGACTTTATTTGAATGAGATCAAATTAGTCCTAGTACTCACTCTTCGAAAGTGTGGATATACGAATTCTTGTTTAATTATGTCCCAGACAACAATGCCACAATTAGTTTCATCTGATCAAATCAGATTGAGCTATTTGTTTGTCATTTTATATGTTTGAGATTTATTTATATTCAAAATATAAATATTGTTATTCAAATCTAATGTGTTTATCTCAATATCATCTTTATATAATAAAACACTTTAGTGTTCTAGAATATAAAGGTTCACACCGCAGCGGGTTAAACACTGATATAGAGATAATGTTTCTAGTCATACTAGTTACATTATAACAGTTCCCTAATTTAAGTACACACCCGAGGGTAGTTCCTAAAATTAGGTATCTACGGTTAAAACAGCGACTTTCGTCCCGTTTGCAATTTGCAGATAAATCTCTACTGAAGTCAGTATCCTGTTCAAAACAGATTCTAAACATCAATATATATATTTTATGTACCACACTAAGTATTTAAATCCAATTTCAATACTAGTAGTGAACATAATATGACAAACATATTTGAAGTCAGAGCCTTGCTCGTCTTCAATTCCTTCATGTCTGCTTTGTCCAAACCCCAGTCACGCTTCCGCGATCCCGTTTGCCACAATTTAGGCAGACAGTTTGGATATGTCTTTTATCTTCCTAGAAGATTATAATGATTTTTCCTTTGCCCTTTTCAACATTCCAGTAGCCTTTGGCCAAGCCTCGGGTTTCTAGAATATCGAAGTAAGGTGCGCCTTGCGCTACTTGCCCTATTGCAAATTTTGACTTTATCTGCTTGAGAATAGTCATTAACTCTCCAAGAGTCAATTATTGCAATTTAGTACTTCTAAAATCTAAATATAGATTTGTGAAGATCCTTAATTTCATTATCATACTTTAAGGATCTAATCCTTAGTTCTGATTCAGAAATTAAGGAGTCTACTGCGACAAGCTTAATGGATTAAGCACTAAAGTTATCATCACATTAATCTTCCAAAGATTATGCTCTACTATTAGCTTAATTCCGGACTTAGGCCTAATATGTTATTTTATCAAATAAAGTAACTTATTAGTTTCCAGGACCACCATGAAATTATTCCCAATTTGAAAATAAAACCATTTAAATACATTTTCACCAAGGATTATGTTTTAAATGTCAATCTTTCATTACTTCTTGATTCTAATAGTCCAACTACTTAATCAACGATTTAGGTACTATTTATTATAATGATTACAATAGTCCAACTATTTAATCAACTATAATTTAATAGTTTAAAATCAAATATATTGATTATTATAATCCAATTATAAAATCAACTATAAATGAATTGTTTGAATATAGTCCAACTATTAATTAAAACAACGTTTGAATATTAGTCCAACTAACATTTAATTTATTTGACGAATGATATTTATGATTGAGAGCGTATGGCAAGTAATTAAACGAATATTGCAAATTCAATTCTTGCCTCCCACTATTTTTCGGCGAGCCTCTAACCCTCTGTCGAGTACTCAGGAAACCGTGTTTCCTAGTGGGCTAGGATCCCGTTAAATATCATACAATCTTGACTTTGGCCAATAAATTGTATGATAATTAACTAGGTAGATCTCTAAGATCGATTGGATCCAATCCAATTCCTAGATCCAGTAGTAGGGGGACATCAAGTCCGTAACATATATCTTATATATGCCAATATATCCAATATATTACCTAACCTTTTTCCTCTGAATCAACTAAGCCTTGGCTTTGGCACAACAAACTTAGTGATCCCAGTTAAGCATGACCCATTGACCATGGAAAGCTTCGTAATCAATGCCGATGGACAAGAAGTGGTATTGACTTTGGCCAACAAACCACAACTTGGACAAGACACTGATATGGAACAAAGCTCTCGTGATTCAAACACATCTTCGACGGACAAAGGCCTTGACTTTGGCCAACAAGCCAATGCCAGTCTCGGATCTTGAGTGAGAATCACTCAATGGAAGGAAAAACGCTTAATATTTGTGAGGGTTTTTCGCGTGCAAATTGGCAACCAATTTATTATTTTTGTTAAGGTATCATCATCATACACCCTTAAACATGCATTCTAAACACATAATAAAGCGCGTATAATAAATAATAATGATATGCGGATGGATACTTTACACATTGATCCTAGATCAAATCTCTCCATTTCTCTCTCCCGCTAGCACATGTATCACTTCTACCCGTTACACTACACTTCTAAAGAAACCCCATTTACATTGAGGGGAATATGTGAGAAGAGAATACAAAGAATAAGGAGGTAATAAGGCTGGACACGTAGGTCCAATTTAATAAATCAAATTTATTACAATAATTTCTAAAATTGTCCCACCCATCTAATATCCATCCGATATACATTATTCATGCATCGCAACCATGTATTCACACAAGCATGATATCAATCAATCTAATCAAATTAATTAATCTGATAATTAGTGATCATCCAATGTTCAAACAACGATTTGATTTTGTGCGAGTCAAACTCGTTTTGCGAATAAGTACTCAAAGTACGAATTCTCGAATTAAATTAAACTACATAATTAAATCCAATTTAATATGTATTTAATACTAATTTGCTATTTAATTCCAAATTAAATACTACTTTATTAACGAACCCTTACGACTTAATTCCAAATTTAATCGTTACGGGTCTCAAAGCCCGATTAACGTCCAACGTCAATTTAATTAAAGTCCAATGGGCTTTTAATTAATTTCTTAAGGCGTTGACTTTTGGTCAACTCGGGTCAAATCGAATAACCAAAATCCAATCCGGGAGTTACCCTATAAGCCCAGAAATCAATTTAGGCCCATTAGGCCCAATTAAACTTTAAAGGTCCATTAAGTCGCATTTGGGCTTTATGGATGCGGTTTTGGGCCCAATTGGATCCAATCCATTTGGCCTAAACCTAACTTGGTACAACCAAGCCCAATTAGCCCAATAACAACACAACAAGCCCAAATCCAATTTAAGGCCCAAATAATTAAATTCAAAAAATCCAATTTCCCAATTTAATTACACTAAAGTGCATAGCATTATTAATCACCCAAATCAATATTTCCAAAACATTAATTTATACGGTTAATCATGCTTTATTACATCAATTAGTGTCCAACATATTTTGATCAAAATCCAACCCAAACATGCTTCTTCATTCTCGGCAATGGAGGGTAATTTTATGTCCGATTCGGTTTCAATCCAATTAATTCCACAATCGACATTAAATCAACATCCCAATTGATTCCAACTCATCCAATGAATCAAAATATCAAAAGATACCAAGAATTAGGGCACTCATGTATTCGGCCAACACAAGAAATTTGGGGGAAAATGTTCCAAACATAATTTCATCAAATTGATCCAATCAATCATCAATTAAAACACATTTAAGCATACTAATTCATCCAATTTCATTATACATGCACAAAATCAATTTTACCCAAATTTTAAGCCCTAAAATTTTCATGCTCAACCTTGCTCTGATACCATTGTTGGTGTTTACTAAGGTCCCAAGATCATAAAATAAGCATGAAATAAGTGCGAATACAAATCAATGAAGTTATGGAATACTCACATCGATCAGTTGAGCGACGCGGAGACGAATAAAACTGAAATTCTGCTTACTGGTTCTCACGGTAGTCCACTGCTGTTGAGTCTCCATTATCGGTTTTGATCATCAAGAATCCAAGCTCCAAGCTTCGTCAAACGATTCCCGGATCATAGGTAGACTTCCCTATCACTTTCGCATGTCTCTCGGAGTGATAGCTCTTGTGATTTTTGCCACAAAAATCACCACTCTTGCTTCCCTAACTCACGGTTTCTTGACAGAAACCAGTGAAGAATTTTGCCCACCATGGGCGTGAGAGAGAGAGATGAGAGAAAGAGAGAGTTGTGTGTCGTTGGCTTCAAATTTGTGTATCTAATACCCAAATGTTAATTTCAAATTCATTTGGAATGAATTTGGCTTTCAAAAATTCAAGCCTTAATGGCACCAACCACTCACGTCACTTCATCAATCCATCAATCAATCAATAGTGACTAGCGTCAATCACTTAAAGTGAAAGACATCCATCACTTGATTGACGAATGATGTGACGCTAGTTGCGACTAGCGATTTGACGCTTGATTTGACATGCGTGCCGCGCTCGAATTCGAAATACGAATGCGCTCGCAAATAATCCCGGGCTCGGGTTCGCTAATTCCAAATTAACAAATTTTTTGTTGCGTCGTAATTAAATGATTATGCCTAGCGAAATCACTATTCACGTCGCTAACGAATTAATTCTAAATTAACTCGTTCGCCCGAATTAAAATCTAATTTTAATTCCGCGTCAAAATCCAATTTCTTTTAATATATCGAATATATTAATTTCTCGATTAATTCCAAATTAACCGTTATCTCTCTTTAATGAAATTTTATCCCAGATAAAATATCTCCGCAATTAATCCCAGATTAATTTTCTCTCTCTTCTAATTAATCCCAGATTAATTAAAGTGCGAGTCATACGTCATCGGTGAATTTTTCGGGAAGCGACCCATGAGATCCCCAGATATGTTGGCAGTAAATTCGGTCGTCGGACTATCCGAACACGTAAGTACCTCATACTACGTTTATACCGATTTACAAGACAATGATGGCTTCTAGCAAAGCGCCATGCCTACCCAATTCTCCAGAAATATCCTTACATGAATAAAGGATCTATATCAGGCGTAGTATACGTAGTATTGTGTATGTCGATCCAGTATTGGATGATCACGTGCTAGGCCTGGGGCTGGAATTGTGTCTGCCCCGTACGAAGCACATGTCGGATGTCTAGTAATTAGTCTCTATAATCGGATAAACCTGACCTTGTCATTTTATCCCGATGACTGCATTACTTAAGAGTACTAGTACCGTATCCTACGTGACCATCATCTCCACTATGACTGGAGTGATACTTCCGTCGTGACATCACACCCAACACACTACGATTCTCAATACACCCAGCATAGGCGTACACAGAACCTGTTAAAGCCCTTGACGACCGTAACCAAAGTATATTGATTGTCGCAAGTATTAGCGGTGCAAGTCTAAGGTTAAGACCAAATACACCTACCCTGATTTCGGACTTCCATAGACACATAGTCATACTACCAATGGAATTCCGAGGGGGTCTATCCAGAGCGAAGCTGTTTCCCGTACCATCGGTAAAACACAACCTCCTATTACACTTGCATGAGTATCTTATACCCAAATATATGAGAACTATAATGTTATGCCCTCACAACGCGCACAAGTGTAATACTAGTCTTTTACGTATTTATCGATGTCCAATCTCGATAATACTCTGACTAGGGATATTTAATGATTTATCTTTCGTGGATTGATAATGTCTCATATCTTTCTCAATCCAGGAACAAATCATAAGGACCTCTCATCATTTATACATCTTGGTGATCTAATCACAAATGATAAGAGTGCAATCTCCTTTGTCACATAGTTAATTTGTACAACAACACCATGATCTGTACAAATAGTGACGCTATGGGTCATTATTGTCCAACAAAAACAGCATATACCCTTCCGACCTTATTCCTCTCGCACTCGAGAATCGTAGTGTGTTGGTGTGATGTCAAGACAGAAGTGTCACTCCAGTCATATGGAGATGATGGTCACGTAGGATACGGGACTGGTTCTCTTAAATGTTGCAGCTATCGGGATATTATGACTAGGTCATGTATATCCGATTATAGAGACTAGTTACCAGACATCCGATATGTGCTTCGTATGTGGCAGACACAATTCCAGCCCCAGGCCTAGGACGTGATTATCCGATACTGGATCGACATACACAATACTACGTATATTACGTCTGATATAGATCGCTTATTCATATATGCATGTTTCTGGAGAATTGGGTAGTCATGGTGCTTTTCTAGAAGCCAACCTTGTCTTGTAAATCGGTATAAACGTAGTACGAGGTACTTACGTGTTCGGATAGTCCGACGACATAATTTACTGCCAATATATCCGAGGATCTCATGGGTCACTTCCCGAAGATTATATAGTCTAGCTCAGCTGCTAACAGAACTATATCTAATCTAATTAGATTTATTATCGACCCAGAAGGCTTCTATTGCTGCCTCAGCTACAGCAACAACCCGCATTTGTTTTTTATTCGGTAACAGTATCTTGCTTGGAAGATTTCTAGCTCACTGTTCCGATATTCAAACTTTATAGTACCGTTTGCGACTTATAGTCGTTTAATCGGTTAGGAAACTTGCCACAGTGATCCCAGTCACTTCAAGTTCTCCATCTCCATAGATTAAGACAGCATCCTTAGTTCTCTAAGATACTAACGGATGTTCTTAACATCAATCCAGTGACCATCACTTGGATTGGCCTGATTGTGAATCCATATGCTCAAAGCGTATGAGACACCAGGTCGCGTACATTTTTCAATGTACGGTTTCTCGGAGAGTTTTTCATGAAAGCCAAGCTTTCACCGATAGTTATTATGGGAATATCATTTCCAAGAAATGACATATATTATCATTATTTCTATAGGACAGTCACTGTCAGTGCGCTCCCACTAATCTCCTTATATACACAAGAATCATTTTCATTTTGAATTAAATCATAAACTATTATGATTACATCAAAACGATAATTCCAAGAACTTGACGCTTGCTTCAATCCAAGCATGGATCGAATAACCTGCAAACCTTGTTTGCTAGTTATTGTACGATAAAACCGTCAGGATGTTGTAAACATCCTCCAAAAGGTTTCCTTTTCAGGAAAGCGATTTTCTCATTCAGCTGACATATTCCATAAATGAAACATGCAGCATTAGCAAGCATTATCCAAATGGATTTACCGTGGTAACAGGTAAAAAGTTTAATCGTAATCAACATAATGTTGATAACGATACATTTCCGCTAAAAGCCTAGCTTTATACGTTGGTATATTGCCATCCATGTATGTCTTCCTTGAAGACTTATAGTACCAGTAGGCACAATGCCTTGCGGTACATCAACTAGTATCCAAACTTGTTGATATACATGGAATCCATTTCGGACTTATGGCACTTTTCCATAATAGGGAGTCGATACCTTGTATCACTTCCTCATATGTAGTCAGTCGGTATTCCTCAATAAGATAGACATCTTTATGAGGTGAGATCAGAAACCCATACCCCAGGTTGTTTTCTGACTCTCTCCGACCTTCACGGTTCTTATGTATTCGAAGATTATTGGTAATAGTTTCATCCTTGATGAACTATTCATGTTCCATTAAGATTTGGTGCCTTGAATAGTATTACTCGGATTTTCATCGAGTTTTACTATCCTCCTACTTACCACTGCATATCGGTATTCCTCTTAGGAAAACCGCATGGTAAGCAATAATAAAATTGTTCTCTTGTGAGTTGTATAAGTACTATACTTTGGTATCCCTAGGATAACCTACATTAGGCACTTATCCAATTTGGGTTTTAGTTTGGTATCATCCAAACATATGCCTAGCATACCCAAATTTTCAGGAATGAGAAACCCAGTTTCGTTCCTGTTCATATTTAATATGAATTCTGTCTAACAGATTTTTCATGGAACCTTATTCAAAATAAGTATTGCACTGTTAATGCTTATCCGTTGAAGGAAATGGTAGCTCAGAGCGACTCATGATTAACCTTTATCATGTCCAACAAAATTCGGTTACTCAGTTCGGACACACCGTCAAATTAACGTGTTCCGGGAGGAGTCCTCATTGAAAGAATACTATACTCTTTAAAGTATATTAGAAACTTATTGCTTAAGTATTTTCCATTACGGTCTTACCGTGACAATTTAATACTTTAGCCGATCTGTTTGTATATTTCGTGTCGAAACTTTAAAAGTTTTCGATTTGGTTTCTTCAAAAGAAACACATAACCATAACGCGATGCCACATCCGTAAATGTCACGAAATATTCATATCCATATCTAGCCTTGATAGAGATGGGCCCACTTGCTTCACTATGAACTAGGGCTAACAGATCTGTGGCATTTACGCTTTTACCAAGTAAAGGTGTTTTAGGCACTTTGCCCAATTAACTAGATTCGTAGACTTTATTTGAATAGAATAAAATCAGTCCGAGTACCCACTTTTCAAAAGTGTGGATATACGATTCTTGTTTGATTGTGTCCCAGACAATAATGCCACATTAATTTTCTATGATCAAATCAGTTTGAGCTATTTGTTTGTAATGTTATATGTTTGAGATTTATTTATATTCAAAATATAAATTCTGTTATTCACATCTAATGTGTTTATCTCAATATCATCTTTATATAATGAAACACTTTAGTGTTCTAGAATATAAAGGTTCACCCGCAACGGGTTAAACACTGATATAGAGATAATGTTTTTAGTCAAACTAGTTACATTATAACTGTTTCCAAATTTAGCTACACACCCGAAGGGTAGTTCCTAAAATTAGGTTTCTGTGGTTAAAACAGCGACTTTCGTCCCGTTTCCGATTCGCAGATAAATCTCTATTGAAGTCAGTATCCTGTTCAAAACAGATTCAGAACATCAATACATATATTTTATGTTCCACACTAAGTATTTAAAATCTAATTTTAATACTAATAGTGAACATAATGTTGACAAACATATTTGAAGTCAGAGCCAAGCCCGTCTTCAATTCCTTCATGTCTGCTTTGTCCAAATGGCAGTCACGCTTCCGCGATCCCGTTTGCCACAATTTAAGCAGACATTTTGAGATATGTCATTTATCTTCCTAGAAGATTATAATGATATTGCATTTGCCCATTTTCCACATTCCAGAAGCCTTTGGCCAAGCCTTGGCCTTCTAGAATATCGAAGTAAGGTGCGCCTTGCACTACTTGCCTAATTGCAAACTTTGACTTTGTCTCCTTGAGAATAGTCATTAACTCTCCAAGAGTTATTATTGCAATTTTAGTACTTCTAAAATCTAAGTATAGATCTATGAAGATCCTTCAATTTCATTATCATACTTTAAGGATCTAATCCTTAGTTCTGATTAAGAAATTAAGGAGTCTACTGCGGCAAGCTTAATGGATTAAGCACTAAAGTTATCATAACATGAATCTTCCAAAGATCATGCTCTACTATTTGCTTAACTCCGGGCTTAGGCTTAATATGTTATTTTATCAAATAAAGTAACTTATTATTTTCCAAGACCATCCTGAAATTTAATTCCCAATTTTGAAAATTAAACCATTTAAATACATTTTCCCTAGGATTATGTCTTAAATGTCAATATTTCAATTTATCTTGATTCTAATAGTCTAACTATTTAATCAATGATTTAGGTACTATTTATTATAATAATTATTATAGTCCAACTATTCTAATCAGCTATAATTAATTAAATCAAATATATTGATTATTATAATCCAATTATATAATCAAATATAAATGAATAGTTTGAATATAGTTCAATTATTTATTAAAACAACGATTTAAATATTAGTCCAACTAACATTTAATATAATTGACGAATGATATTTGATTCGAGCGTGTATGGAAAATAATTAAACGAATATTACAAATTCAATTCTTGCCTCCCCCTATTTTTCGACGAGCCTCTAACCCTCTTTCGAGTACTCGGCAAACCGTGTTTCCTAGTGGGCTAGGATCCCGTTAAATATCACACAATCTTGACTTTGGCCAATAAATTGTATGATAATTAACTAGGTAGATCTCTAAGATCAATTGGATGCCATCCAATTCCTAGATCCAGTATGGAGACTTCCAAGTCTGAAACATATATCTTATATATGCCAATACATCCAATGTATTACCTAACCTTTTTCCTATGAATCAACTAAGCATTGGCTTTGGCACAACAAACTTAGTGATCCCAGTTAAGCGCGACCCATTGACCATGGAAAGCTTCGTAATCAATGTCGATGGACAAGAAGTGGTCTTGACTTTGGCCAACAAACCACAACTTGGACAAGACAGTGATATGGAACAAAGCTCTCGTGATTCAAACACATCCTCGACAGACAAAGGCCTTGACTTTGGCCAACAAACCAATGCCGTCTTAGTTCTTGAGTAAGAATCACTTAATGGAAGGAAAAACGATTAATATTTTGCGAGGGTTTTTCGTGTGAAAATTGGCAACCAATTTATTATCTTTGTTAAGGTCTCATCATCATACACCCTTAAACATGCATTCTAAACACATAATAAAGCGCATATGAATAAAATAATAATGATATGCGGATGGATACTTAACACATTGATCCTAGATCAAATCTCTCCCTTTCTCTCTCTCATGCTAGCACAAGTATTTACCTCTATCCGTTACACTACACTTCTAAAGAAACCTCATTTACATTTAGGGGAATAGATGAGAAGAGAATACAATGAGAAAAGAGGTAATAAGGCTGGACACGCAGGTCCAATTAATAAATCAATTTTTTTACAACAATTTCTAAAATTGCCCCACCCATCTAATATCCATCTGATATACATTATTCATGCATCGCAACCATGTATTCACACAAGCATGTTATCAATCAATCTAATCAAATTAATTAATCTGATAATTAGTGATCATCCAATGTTCAAACAACGATTTGATTTTGCGCTAGTCAAACTCGTTTTTGCGAATAAGTACTGAAAGTACAAATTCTCGAATTAAATTAAACTACAAAATTAAATCCAATTTAATTTTTATTTAATACTAATTCGCTTATTTAATTCCAAATTAAATATCACACTTTATTAATAAACCTTTACGATTTAAATTCCAAATTTAATCGTTACGGGTCTCAAAGCCCGATTAACTTCCAACGTCAATTTAATTAAAGTCCAATGGGCTTTTAATTAATTTCTTTAAGGCGTGGACTTTTGGTCAACTCGGGTCGAACCCAATAACCAAAGTCCAATCCGGGAATTACCCCATAAGCCCAGAAATCAATTTAGGCCCATTAGGACCAATTAAACTTTAAGGTCCATTTGTCGCATTTGGGCTTTATGGATGCGGTTTTGGGCCTAATTGGATCCAACCTATTTTGCCTAAACCCATCTTGGTACAACCAAGCCCAATAAGCCCAATAACAACATAACAAGCCCAAATCTAATTTTAAGGCCCATATAATTAAATTACAAAAATTCCAAATTCCCAATTTAATTACACAAAGTGTATAACATAATTAATTACCCAATTAACATTTTTAAAATATCAATTAGCCTAATCAATCATGCTTATCATTATTAAATTCTGTCCAACATAATTTAACAAAAATCAAACCCAATTACATGCTATATCATTCTCGGCAATTTGGGCAATTTGTGTCCGATTCGGTTTCAATCCAATTAAATCCACAATCGACATTAATTCAACATTCCCGAATGATTTCCAACACATCCAATGATCAAAAATCAAAATTCCAAGACATTAGGGCATAATGAAGATTCGGCCAAGCCAACAATTTTGGGGAAAAATGTTCCAAACCATTTTTCATCAAATTGATCCAATCAATCCTTAATTAAACATGTATTAAGCATACTAATTCATCCAATTTAATTAAAACATGCTCAAATACATTTTACCGAAATTTTAAGCCATAATCATTTTCATGCTCAATATTGGCTCAATATACCATTGTTGGAATTCTCTAAGGTCCCAAGATCATTTATCAAGCAAGAAAACACATGTGAATACATACGAGGGAGTTCCGGAATACTCACATCGATCGGTTGAGTGACGCGGCAACGAACAAAATGAATTCTGCTCACTGTCATGGTCACGGCAGTTCAGTTTCTGTCATCACCATTTTCGGTCTTCATCTTCCTCCATGAAAACTCCAAGCTTTGTGAGATGATTCCAAGCTCATGGGTGGACTTCCCTATCACCTTCGCATGTCTCTCGGAGTGCTAGCTCTTGATGATTTAGCCGTAAAATCATCACACTTTAGCTGCCCTTACAACTGTTTCTGGGCAGAAAACCAGTGAAGAAATGGTCCAAGACCGTTTGTGAGAGAGAAGAAAATTGGCTCCAAATTCGTAAGCCAAGAGAGAGAGAAGGAAGTTGTGTATATTAGATTATTTGATTTCCAAAATCAAAAATAAACATAAACCAAAAAATTGTGTAAAAGCTTTCCAAAAGTCAACACTCAAATTTTGGCTCCAAAATAGCATTAAATGCTTGCCATCAACTTCCATCAACTCACATCAATCAATCAATCAATGTGACAAGTTGTCACATCACTCAAAGTGACAAATAATTTGACGCTTGATGCGACTAGCGATTTGATGCTTGATTTGACTTGCGTGCCGCGCTCGAATTCGAAATGCAAATACGTTCGCAAACAATCCTGGGCTCGGGTTCGCTAATTTCAAATTAACAAATTTTCCGTTGCGACGTAATTAAATGATTATGCCTAGCGAAATCACTATTCATGTCGCTAACGAATTAATTCTAAATTAATTTGTTCGCCCGAATTAAAATCTAATTTTAATTCCGCGTCGAAATCCAATTTCGTTTAATATATCGAATATATTAATTAATCGATTAATTCCAAATTAATCGTTTTCTCTCTTTAAATAATATTTTATACCAGATAAAATATCTCCGCAATTAATCCCGCAATTAATTTTCTCGTATAGCGTTTGAGAACGCGTTCCCAAATTCATGTCCAACACAAAATTGGGGCAAAATCAATTCTCCAACAACATGCATAACTCAAGGCCAAGGCAATAAAAAAAATCATTCAATTTGATTTCAATCCAATTTAAATCAACATTCAATATTTCTATCATGCCATCAACACATCCAATATGTCAAATTTTGAAAATCCACTATGAGTTCATCTAACGTTCAATTCGGCCAACATAAGGATTTATGGAAAATTAATCTAATCAATTTACACAAATCCAATTATGCACAACTCTAAGTAATCATCATCTAATATCAACCAAACATCCAATTTCGCATTTTCATGCTCCAAGACAAAATACCCAATTTAAAGTCAAGAACCCTAGAAATTTAATCAAGCTTAGATCTCGCTCTTATACCATTGTTAGTGTCCTAGACATGCCACAGAATCTCTAAGCGTGATTTGTGTGTGAATAAAATCAAAAATAAGTTGCGGAGGACTTTTATTGATCGGTTGAGTTCAAAACTTTTTCTTGGATGATGGAAGCTCCAAGCTCTCTTAGTTGTTCCAAACTCATGGGTGAGTCTCCCTATCACCTTCATTTGACTCCTTAATGTGCTAGCATGATTGAGGAAGAAGAGAGAAATTGAGTGCTGTGAATAGTAACCACACCTCTTTTCCAAAGTTTGACTTGCTTTTATAAATAAAGTTTGTGTGTTGAATTGGTTAGAGTGTAGAAAAATCAATCCCAAGCTTTTACTCAACCAATCACCAAATTTCATCAAGTGTCAAACACATTGATGTAAGTTGGTGGCCCTCACTTCAAATTCCAAATTTAAGTCGGACAATCCAACACGCAACTTTGCTCGGGCCCGGGTTCGTTTAATTCCGTATAAACGAATTTACCGTTGTGACTTAATTAAATCTAATTTAATTAAATAATAATGCCTAGCAAAATTATTACGAAAGTCGCTTGCGAATTAATTCCAAAATTAATTTGTTCGCTAGAATTAAAATCCAATTTAATTCCGCTTTGAAATCTGATTTCATTTAATATATCCAATATATTATTTTAGCCCAAATAAATAAATTAAATAGTAAAATCCAATTTAACTATTAAATTTACTTTTCCGATTAATTCCAAATTAATCGCGTTCTCTCTCTTCTAGTCGAATTAATCCCAGATTAATTCTTGCCGTAATTAATCCTTGATTAATTTTCTCTCTTAATTAATCCCAGATTAATATTGTTCGAGTCAAATATCATCGATGAATCTTTGGGAGGCGACCCAAGAGATCCTTGGATATTTTGGCAGTAAATACGGTCATCGGACTATCCGAATACGTGTGTACCCGGTACCATGTTCTTACTGATTTACAAGACATGGTTGGCTTCTAGCAAAGCACCGTGCCTACCCAATTCTCCAGAAATATTCTTTAAAGGAATATATAATCTTTGTCAGGCGTAGTGTACGTAGTATTGCGTATTACGATCCAGTATCGGATATCACATGCTAGACCTAGGGCTGGAATTGTGTCTGCCTCGTACGAAGCATATATCGGATCTCTGGTCCCTAGTCTCTATAATCAGATAATCATGACCTAGTCATATTATCCCAATGACTGCAGTACTTAAGAGTACCAGTTATGTATCCCTACCTGATTGTCATCTTCATATGACTGAAGTGATACTTCCTTCTTGACATCACACCCAATACACTACGATTCTCAGTATACCCAGAAGAGGCGTACACAGAACCTGTTAAAGCCCCAGATGACCAAAACCAAAGCATACTGATTGTCGCAAGTATTAGCGATGCAAGTCTCAGGTTAAGACGAAATGCACCTACCCTGATTCGGATTCCCATAGACACATAGTCATACTACCAATGAGATTCTGAGGGGTTTATCCAGAACGAAGCCGTTCCCGTACCATCGGTAAACGGAACCTCCTATTACACTTGCATAAGTATGCAATACTTAAATATATTAGAACTATGCCGTTAAGCTTCCATAACACGCACAAGTGCAATACTAGTCTATTCCGCATTATCGATGTTCAGTCCCGATAATACTACGACTAGGGATATTTAATGATTAAAACTTTCGTGGATTAATACTGTCTCATATCTTATTAATCTGGTACTAATCATATGGACTTTTATCATTTATATATCCCGGTAATCCAATTACAAATGATAAAAGAGCAATTTCCTTTGTCACATAGTTAATTTGTACAACAACACCATGTTCTGTACAAATAGTGATGATATGGGTCATAATTGTCCAACATAACCTACCTGTTACCAACTGATTGTATTCTCATCACCAAATCTACCTTATCATATATATCATGCTATATCTTTACGGTTTTCAATAAGATATCATTCTATTATGGGATGATGTGATTTATATGCTGGAACTTATATGTCATGATTTGGAAGTCATAACTGAAATTGTAGTTCATCACAAATTCATGTAACATGATTAGGAAGTAAGAAAAAAAACTCGCAACGTGGGATGGAACATTCATTCATGATATGGATTTAGGTGAATTTTATATTTGTCCGTGTGAGTCCATATTCTGTTGTAAGATATTCTGTATCATTTAGATTCAGCTAGACTCGTTAACTAAGTTCTTTACCAAATTCCATCTTTGATCTTTGTCTTACCTAAACTCTGTTTCATGCCTAATGCATCTTGTCATGCTTGCACCTACTATACAAAGTACGTGAGTTGTACTAAATAGCTCATTACTTAAATTCTTGAATGAGGGATAATTACTCGCCCTTAACTCATGAAATTTCATTGGGTACTATACATATAGTTTCATGCATCAAAGAAACCCCAATTCTGGACCTCTAGTTATTCTTAACATTCCATGACTCAATTATCTGCGTGAGTTGTCAATTCTAAATTTGATACTGTATTTGTGGCCTGTCATTCCATACATCTCAGTTCTTAACAGTTTAAAACCTTTTATATCTGCCAATAAGGAAAATATGTTTAAGAGATTTCTCGTTAAGGAATCGATGATTTCGTTAACCTGTTCTGTATGACCATCAAGCTAGACCTTCCAACATACTTTAAAGATCCTATGTATTCTATCATGTACTGTCAGCATGAGGTCCCAATTGTCTCTTGCTAAGACAACATTAATTCTTACATATTACTTTGGACCTCTGTTAAACTTCATGTTTAACCTATCACTATAGTAATTTTGTAGTACAACTAATGACCTTATAGTGTCACAACCATACATGCCTCGAATCAAAGTCAAGTACATTCCAAGATGTGATGGAATTCTCAAATCCCTGAGAATTATACTAGACAAACATGATGGTCTATTACTTATCTGCTTGGTATGGTTTTCCTATGACACCGAGTAAACAAAGAAAGCCCTCTTAACAACGGAAGACATCTAGGTCATCTGTATCTTTTAATCTTTTTAAGGTCATGGAAGCTAGTGTTTGCTACTCTCATGTGGCCTGATATGAATATACAAGATCCATCTTCTGAATCCTAGGTAATTAGTCTTGACATTCATTCTTGCTTGAGGTATAACAATCTGATAATCTTCCATGTTATAACATCATGCTTACATGTATAAAGATCAATCAGATCATACTCACTTATAAAACTGCTCTGACTGACCATTACTTAGCTTGTAATTTCTAAGTCTGGAAGTAATCACTTGACGCTTATTCTTACTAACGTATCTCCACGCTGTGAGACTACTGTCATTTCTCTTGATGCTATTGCTAAGGCTTCTATTAATCCTACAACTGTTACTACTATCAATATTGTTGTTGGCACTTTTTTTTGCACGGTTACTAATATTGTTATTGTAGCTATATGTTTCAGTTTTTAAGAAAAGCCAGAGGTTTAAGGATTCTTTTGTTCACTAAGTCTGATTGATCATATAATAGTCGACTATGCATGATCAACATATAACCAATAGGTCCACTTTCTGATCTTGTAATGTCTATTCGTTACCTTATATCACCATTTTGTGAAAGAGACATACCACTGTTGTTGTTGTTGTCTAATCTGGTAGGGTTGGTTTGGGGTTCTGAAGACACTTTCTAATTAGTCAGTTAAATGAGAAATCGCTATGTGGGTTGTTTGTATAAGAACGTGGGTATCTCATTCTGTAAGTTCACTATATAAGGTTACTATACGGAGTTACCAGTCTCAATAACTGCTAATCATAGTCCTTATTCTAGTTTTTGACTTGACCATGCCCTGGTCGCCATGTTTTGCTAACATGTTATCCAAAAGTACAATCTCATTCCGAGCTTTTCGGTAATTCCCAGGTCACATGTTTATAATGCCACAACTTTACACTCCTTTCGTGGCTCCCTGGCATTCATCAGGAAAGCTTCATAGAGTGCAAGTAGCATTCATGTTATTATGGGGCTTAGATTTCTTATCAACTTCATCCTTCAAGTTCTCCTATATTTGCCCATCTATAAGGCTTAGGACCTCATAGTTTATGGTCAAATTCTTCAGGAACAAGGTACATATATTAAGCTTAGTTGTACATATACTTTTGCTTAAATTGTATTCCTTATTATTCACGTCGACGTTGGCGACTCTAGTTAATGTTCATACTCTTTTAGTACCACCTTCAGATTCGTTGCTAGTATAAATCTGGTTAACCATATTTTACACTTACTTGTTCTTTTTGCCTGATTGCACTTTAGGCTATCCCACTTTCAGTTATTCTCGTAGTCTTCTTATGTTAGTTACTATCATGGTCTCAACCATATCCATATACATGGTTTCCTTAGCCCTTTTTATGTTACAGTTCAATAAATCTGTTTCAAGTCATCCTACGCCTTATTTATAACGATGCGCTGTGAAGGGAAACATATGGGCTTTATAATCGTTACTTTCCTCCAATCTATTTTTAATATAACTTGGTCTTATACTAGCGTCTAAGGGCTCGTTGCTATGCCTTCCAGAATATATTATGTTGATACACTTCTTGTTCAATTTCTAAATGGAAAGGTCTATTGTTATACGTCCTTAGTCATGTCTAACAATGTTACTCATGTATTCCCGTCATTGCTTAACTAATGCTCCTTCTTTAAATCCTTACTTAGAGTTCTTTCCCCCTTCTATTCTGCTTTTATACTATGTCTGAAGTTTCCATGTTTTATATCTCAGTCTTCTTATTTGAAGGATATTATCTTTTAAATGTCTCTTACCCTGCCTTATTGGATATTATACTACACCACAGATTCACTTGTCTCTAGGAATATCATTGGGACGAACATCATGGCCCATCATTACTGTTGTTTTCTAACGAGGGTTGGGAGGTTGGGGCTAGTTATGAAGTCTTTTTTCGGCTGTGGTGGTCTCACTAGCTATGCGTGCTGCAGTTGCACATGTTGCTCATTTGTAATCCTAGGATTTCCTTATTTACATATCTGATATTGGGCTCCCATACTAAGGTACCACTGCTATGAACTATTTGAATCACCTCATTCAACTTTACTCCTGATTTTTTTTCCGATTGTTGGTCACACTATCATTTACTGAGAACTTCCTTAAGGTTCCTACTCTCTTAAAGTCCTACCATATCCCTTTGTTATTCTTCTTTTTGAAGTTTTCTTTGTTACTTAAATTTCCTACTTATATCAGTTTCTTAAACCTCTTAAGTCATTACTTCTCTGGAACCTCCACATTTTTACGACAAGTTATGGTATCACTATTGAACCTTTGGTTTGGGTGTTACTCTCGTACTAAGAGTTGTATATCTTACTTATGAGAGTCGCTATGCACGTTGCTCACTCTGGTTCCATACTCTTTTGATCCTTTACTTTCTGAAGGCTATCAGATCTTCGATATGGCAGGTTATCACTTCTAGATTTTGCTAGACTTACTGTGAATTTAATTTATTCTATCTCATACAAAATATTGCTATCTTATGATTCCTATCTAGGTTATGTTGAACTTATTAGTTCGGCTATCTAGCTGTTTCATGATTTTCCCATCCTATCAGATTTTTTTCTTTACTTGTTCAAATCCTTATTGGGCTCTAAGTTGAGGCGTGAATATATGCATTATATGGAGATCTAAGATACACATATTATGTAATTCATCTAAGCTCAGTGATGGTCTGGTTAGGTGTCTATATACTTACTAAAGTAGAGGCTGCTAGAAAGAAGAATTAGCATTCGTTCAGTTGGGATTTGCATCGACTTCTCCATATCTTGCTTCCGCAGCTTTTATCAACTATTTCGATGCCTCCATTTACGTTACTGCCTTCAAGCTACATTATCTATGTTTCTATATGTACTGAACTTCTTTGTCACTTCCCGCATCCTTCTATATTATTTATTTTCATAACCTATCTATTGGCTCTAAGTTGTGCTACCGAAGCTAGTGGTGGTCCATTCTTATTGGTTACTTTCTATACCTCTGCTCTTGCGATAGGCTAAAGCTATGACATTTAATCTTATTGTCCGTACTGATATTTTTTAACTCCTGAATGTCTCCAATATCACGGATCTGTTCTTTTAAACTTACATGGATTTCTACTGGCATTGGTCTGATATATGGATTCTTACTAGTATTGTAACTTATACATCTTGGATTACGTCGGGTTCTTTCTTTTCTAACCTTAGAAATCTCTTTAGTCCCTTTCTGGGTAAACCATCTCTCGAGGTTTGCTGCCCTTGTCTCAGAATATAGTATTGTCGTTACTGAGCTTTCTTACAGTTATCTCTATCTATGCTGGTAAAAGATGGGACAAGCATTTACATCTCAATGGATATCGATGTCCTTATTCTGGTATTTTATGTCCTGGTAGAGTCTATTACTCATATAAGATAGGTATGAGATAGACTCTGTTGGGATATTTTCCTTAACTGGTATCACTGAGAGGTGAGAATCTGGGTAGATCAGGGCCTTATCTATATCAGATTCTTTGGTTAAGGCAACTAATCATTTTTCCTTATGATATTCATTTTAGTTGCTTATGAGCCTGGGTTTGGGTGTCTATAATCTCTATTTATTTTTTGGTATCTCAAGTCTATTAGGAGTTTCCATAACTAAATCAGACTCTGACTGAACTGCGTCTCTAACTTGACATCATAGACCCAAACACCCTAGTGACTGCCATCAGTATCCATCCTCTCGAGCTCGTCCTCCGAGTATACCTGTAAAATAGAAACACTAAGAGTGGGGGTTAGATCGTTTGAACAACCTAGTGAGTGGACAGTTTAAAATGGAAACTGAAATACTTTATGAAAAATTTATTGTTCTGAAATCGAAATCATCTCAAGAAAATTGGTTTTTTCTGAAAACTCTTTCTCATCTGAAAACGCATCTCTTTCTGTAAAACTTTTCTAGAAATCCTTTTTATCTGTAAAACTCTGAGATCTCTCTATAAATGAATTCCTTCAAAAATTCTTTCATAAAATTGTTCTTTTTGAAATTCTATCATAAAATTATTGTGTTTGAAAATCTGTAGAAAACCTAACGCATGGGACGTTACGTATCGTTGTCCCCCCATACACCTAAACTAGTGTATTGGGGCGTTACGTATCTCTGTCCCTCAAGCCAGTGAACTAGAGCCAAGTGTGCAAATCCATTCTATTGGGGCGTTATATATCGTCGTCCCCTAATCCAGGCCATCATCCTAACCCTGAATCTAGGGTCTAAGGGCGTTACGTATCGTCGTCCCCCTAGTTCTGATCTATATGTGCACATGTTATATCCATCAATTACAATAACCGTCAATTCTATAAGTCACATCTGAGGTGGGTTTTTTCCCCATGCCTCTAGAAATCACAAAAATCATGCTTTTAACTCAAAACTTCTCAAAACATTCTCATTTATAAAATAAGTGGAAATCAACTTGGCTAACGCCCTAATGTGTTTAAAATTAAGTCTCAATACAAAAATAAATAAATAAATATCAATTTGAAAAGAAAAAATCCACTCACTGATTATAAAACTATTGCCAATAATCTTGGATGCGACTGAAGAAATTCGTGCGGAAAAGCTAGTCTGTCATATATTAGAGTATGGTTAGCATATATAAACTAGAAGCTAATCATGGCCATGGATGATGCTCATTCATATTGTTAAATGACATTAACATCCTAGGACGAAACTGAAATGGGATGAAATAGGTCTTGCTACGCGTCGCGACTCCAGGTCTTGCACGTCACGGCGCTCATATGATCAGACTGAAATAAAGAGCATTTCTTGTAACGCGTCGCGACGCTAATAGTTCCATGTCACAACTCCCACATGATCATACCTGAGGCAGAGAGCTTCTTCGTGCTCCGTATTACGACACCTAGTGTTGAGCGTCATGACGCCCACTCAAATAGAATTAAGGCAGAGAGCTTCACCTTGTTACGCGTTGCGACACAAGCTCATTGGCATCGCAACGCACGTCCAATTTCAAGGCTAAACATCAACCTCCAATGACAATGCCCAAAGCAACCCCCACCATCACACTAACACCTTCACTTAGGCACTTCTCTAAACTTCAACATTGATCAAAACTCATCTCATATCCTCAACCCAAACACAAACCATTATCTAGTATCATTAAATCACCAAGTATAATCCCTCAATACATTCATACACATAAAAGCTTGATCCCATACTAAGACTATCCTGATACCTTCCAAAATGCATGCTAGCAACCCTATCAAGGCTAATTAAGCAAATCCAAACCCTAGGGTATACAAGGTGAGAATTTGGGGCTCTAATTTCTTTGGCAAAAATTAAAAAATAATGGAAGAAATAGAGTTAGAAGCTTGCTTTGTGTGCTTTGGAACTTGAAAATCATTACTCTTTCATCCATATTCTTGCATGAGAATGAATAAGATGGAAACATTTTCCTTCAACCTAGCTCACTTTTTAGAGAAGTGAAAGGGGTGAGTGAATAGTCCCATATTTATAGAAAGAAGTCTGATTTTTGGTAATGAAATGAGTGGCTATGATTATGCCACATCACTCAGTCTAGGTCTTAGCTTGCTTCTTATTAGAATTTGGAAAAATATCCAACACGAAATTTCTCGGTCTTAGCTTTCCAACGATATAAAATTCATAATAATCAGAGATCGTATGAAAAAGTTATGGCCCAAATACTAAGGGTTGTCCAGAATAGAATCGAAACTGCAAAGAATTTATCGAATGTTCCAAAAAGTAATTCACGAGCATATAAACACTTGAGCATGATTTATATCATGTATTTTTCCACCTATAACATAGTAGTCGTCGGAATTACCAGAGTGTTACACTTTTCGAGTTAACTAGTTCATGTTTTGGGAGGAGACTATCTTACTATGACTAGTTTTACTTTATTCCACAATCGCTTTATCTCCTCAATCTATCTTGCACTTATCTAAATATAGACATCATGAACAAGTCGCATCTAAAGTTCTCTAATTCACCTCAATGCACTTTCAAAGCTAATAGGTTCTAATGACAACTAAAAGTGTGGTATACCAAGAGAAAATTAACTTACATCTGGGGTTTGTTGGTCTTCTGAAGAGTCAAGATATATAGAGGTATACTTATTTATTCTGGATAATAAGGCTTTCTTTAAAGGAATGTTAGTATTGATTTATGTGCCAGAAATGAATGGTATTTAAAGGATTAGAGCATTATATGTGCTTTATATTATGTAATGGATTCCAAGTAATATTTTGATATTCCTTGTACTACGGTATTTGTTCGAGACTAAGGTTGTTATATAGTTTACTCATTGTCTACACGTCTGTGATGCTATTATACTGCTAGAGTTCTTTCTCTATTCCTGTTATCGAAAAATTTCAACTTATTATCCCATTATTCCTCTATGAAAGGTGTAGCTAACTCTCAATATACTACGACACCCTACCGCATATTCACATATGTGATTCCTATTTCTGGTTGGAAATTTATCTATGAATAGGCTCAGTTATCTTTATAGAATATTCCATATTAAGGTAAATTTAGACATACTAAATGATCGAGGATACTGGAGAGCAGCCCCTTATATATGGGTACCCCAAGCATACCACATACATAAGACACAATCACCCTCCTACTACAGTCACTGACCCCAAGACCATGTTCTGATACCATCATTGTAACATCCACAGTGCGGAGATGTTACCAGCAGATGATGGATCCTCACCACCACCCTAAGCCTCTCATAATTTCTAAACTTTATTGATTATTCCTTTAACTCTATTCTATGACAAATATTTATTAAATCATTTCTCAAACCAAATAATGTTATAAGAACAAACTCACTGACATTTAATAAATACTTATACTTTATATCTGTAATATTACATACATTTAGACTTGACTCACACCGACATACATGTATTCTATCTGAATGCGAACAACAAACTTATCATGACAGACCTATACTCTAGTGACTGTTGTAAACTCAATTTCTCGATCACAGGCTCTTGTTCGGCTATGGCTCACCAGATAAAGCTACCTGTAAACAAACTGCGGAGTTGGGGGGGTCAGATCATTTGAATGACATGGTGAGTGGATACCAGAAATAACATAATCAAATAAAATCCAATATGTATAAACTCAATATAATCTTAAAACTATTATCAAAATCTCATATCATACTTTTTCGGAATAATCTCATCAAAATCATCAAGCGTCCATTACCTGAGTCGCGCGCAAAGACTAGAAAATATCCGAACAAGACCATGTCGACAGAGAGTAGTGACCTAGCCATTTCCTGATGGTTAGGACCCCATAATAAGCACCTCGGCAATTTTGGGAAGCTGCCGCGAGTGCGCAGCGGAAAATCAAAATATTATGCCGCTTTCCCTTTGCCCAATACCCATTTGTTTTGATTATTCTACAAGCATAGACATGTTACTATATATTCTAAGCATAAAAACTCATAAAACATGCAAAGAACATAAACCTAAACATGCTAACTATCATAAGAACTCTAATTAAAAAAAAGAAAAAAAAAAGACTTACTTGAACCAAAGACTCCTCCAGTCCCCCTCCAATCTACAAGCTTTTCTCGTACTCAACAAGCTCTTCCACATTCCAAAGAGCCACCCAAGTGTGTGGCCTCCAAAGGTGCACACACCAAAGCCAAAACTCAACGGCAAGACTACGCCTTGAGTGCACGGGTATTTTGCCATTGGTGCTAGCCTAGGCAAATACCTCAAAAATTTTAACTCGAGGTTCCTCTAGTCAATTAGACTTAAGGATCCTTAAAATCAGTGGCTTACTCTTAAACTTAGAGTTGCTCACTTATATAAACCCAAGATATGAAAGGTTTTGGTGTAGCAAATTTGTGAAGAATTCTTTGGGTTTATATAGTGCTCCAAAGACAACAAAATAAATTAAGAATCTCATGTGGGATAAAAGCTAATTTAATCTTAGCCATTGGATCTTAATTTAGTGGTTTAATGATATTATAAAACCCTAATAAGAGTTTGGGCCAAATTGGAATTCAAAACAAATATAAAAAAAATTACTATTCATGTGAATAGTATTTTTTTTATTCCAATTCCCAAAGTGCCCCCATCGTCATTCACCAATCCCTAAGCCACTATGGAACCTCATAAATGATATGTTCAATAATTAAACACATTGAACCATTTATGAACAATTCCTATAGCAATCATGTATGCTGTTATATTTGTATTGTGCACTGTTAACCATTGATTTCGACTTTGTTGTGTGTGACCTTTTGGGTTCCCCTCAAGTTGGACATGAAATGAATCGTGATAATTTAATCGAACATAAATTGTCCTCCGATCAGATGGTTGTTCGATTTCAATTACCAAGGTTGACATCTAGCAACATGCCAAGGCCCCCAAATGAGAAGGAAAGATATATATACCCATTATGTATGCGATTTACATATGATACGGTCCATCGCCTCACTGTATCCCCACCTATTGACCTAGGGTACGGAAAGTGTCTACCCATATAGTCAAAGTTATGATGTTGATAGTGTCATGAATCGTGCTAACCCAAGAATCTCACATGATTTTTCCTCTGTGGCCACAGTCTCAAGCACAAATCACAGATATCAACCTACGAACTGGAATACTACTCTATAAGAAAATATTATCCGAGAGAGTGGTGATTCTCTGTTATATCTTTACAAACTTCATTTGTTTCAACAAATGACCCAATCATACCCTTATGACCGGATCTTTTGAACCGGGGATGAGAATGTCAAAGTTATTTGATCCACACGTAAGATTTTAAGGACCTCAAGTCTAAGGACTAGTCATATAATTGATACATGAAAGTTCTCACAGACACATGGGATAAACACTCCATATGAAAACTTTCGGCGGTCAGTTCGATGGACACGAGCAACTCATGTATCCATGTGATACACCAAGCGGACAGATCTCCGCTAGTAGCCTATGAGATCGGCTACCCCTTAAGGGCGGATCATATCATCATGCTAGTCTCTCCGCTTTGTGAACGCCCAGATTATTCACAAAACTATTGACTAGGAACATTTAAGAGTAATGATTCTCATAAGGTGTGAAAGCTATCGTCTTATTACTCAAAGGGCTTTATTACAATGTTGATGATTCATATAAGTTATGTAAGACACGTATAATAAAGATTGACATTTTATTAATTAATGAAAATATTACAAATACATGTACATATAGCCCATCCACAAGTTGGGTATAGGGCATATCCCTAACAATCTCTCACTTGCACTATAGCCAACTAGTATGAATCTGGACACCATACTCTCGGGTGTGCCTATCATGCTTTTTTTGAGTCAACCCTTTAGTCCGAGAATCTGCAAGATTATCTTTTGTGGGTATTTTCTCTATAATAAATTCTTTTCTCTCAACAATCTCCCTGATGAGATGAAATCGCCTGAGTACATGCTTGGATTTCTAGTGGGACCTTGGTTTCTTTTCACAGTACATCGTGACGCCATTCTTTATCGTGGGAAGCACTTCCAGCTCCGTGATGAACTTCTTTATCCATAATGCTTCTTTAGCAGCCTCAGATGCTGCCAATATACTCGGCTTCAGTGGTGGAGTCCGCTGTAGTTGACTGCTTTGAGCATTTCCAACTGACAGAACCGCCATTCAAAGTAAACAGATATCTTGTTTGTGATATGCTGTCTCTCCTATCAGTCTGAAAGCTCGCATCACAATAACCAATGACTTTGATCTCAGAACAATCTCCGTATGTCAAAAACACATCCTTAGTTCTTCTCAGATACTTGAGGATTGTTTTGACAGCTGCCTAGTATTTCTCACTAGGATTTTCCTGATACCTGCTCGTTATGCTAAGAGCATAAGAGACATCAAGTCTTGTACATAACATGTCGTACATGATCGATCCTATTGCTGAAGCATAAGAGATCCTACTCATACGTTCTCTATCTGAAGGAGTATATGGACATTGCTCCTTAGATAATTTGATTTCAAGACAAGTAGGTAAATTACCTCTTTTGGAATCTTCCATTTTGAATATTTTCAAAACTTTATATATATACGTAGATTGAGAAAGTCCTAACAACCCTTAGATCTATTACGGTAGATCTTAATGCCGAGGATGTAGGCTGCTTCTCTCAAATCTTTCATGGAGAAATTTTTGAGATATCCTTGCTTGGTGGCTTGCATCATGGGAATATCATTCCCGATGATTAATATGTCATCGACATATAATACAGAAATACAACAGCACTCCCACTATTTTTCTTGTAACACAAGGCTCGTCTACAGTTTTGATGAAGTCGAATTCTTTTTGATTGTCTCATTAAATCGTATATTCCAACTTCTGGAGGCTTGCTTGAGTCCATAAATGGATCGTTTAAGCTTGCATACTTTATTATGATCATCCTTAGATGCAAACCCCTCAGGTGTATCATATAGACGTCCTCTACGAGGTTCCCATTAAGGAAGCGTGTTTAACATCCATCTACCAAATCTCATAATCAAAGTGTGCAGCTAGTGCCAGTAAAATCGAATGGACTTTATCATTGCAACAGGCGAGAAGGTTTCGTCATAGTCAATTCCTTGGATTTGTCTTTAACCTTTCGCCACCAACCTAGCCTATAGGTTTGGATGTGCCTTTGCATCAGTTTTACGCTTGTAAATCCAATTGCAGCCTATGGGTTTTATCCCTTCAGGTGCATCTACCAGTCCCAGACTTGATTCTGATACATAGAGTCTATTTCAGATTTCATGGCCTCAAGCCACATGACTTAATCAATGTCACGCATGCTGCTTCGTCATAACTGGTGGGATCGTCATTATCAATGACCTGATCATTTTCCTCATCAATATGGAAACCATATCTTTCAGGCTCATATCTTTCCCTATTATACCTTCTGAGTTCATAACATTGTGGTTGTTCCGTCGCTGCCCTTTTGGGGGGCATGGGGTTTAGTTCTATTTTCGTTTGTTCTTCTCGTACCTCATCGAGGTCAAGTCTAATCCCACTATATTTCTTGAGAAGGAATTCATTCTCTAGAAATTTAGCATTTCGTGAGACAAATGTTCTTTGTTCATTTGGGACGTAGAACACGTATGCTCTTGAGTTCAAGGTATATCCTACAAACTTACATTTAACTGCCCTAACATTCAATTTGTTATTTTGTGTGAGCTTGACATATGCGTCACATCCCCAAACTCTTAGATAACTAAGACTATGACGTTTCCCAGACCATAACTCATATGGTGTTTGACTAACAGTCTTTGGAAGGAACTTGGTTTAGTAGTAGTGTTTGCAGTTCTAAACAAGACCCCGAAATGAAAAGGTAGATCCGTGTATGGCATCATTGATCGGACCATACTAATAATGTCCGATTTCTCCTTTCGGAGACCCCATTATGTTGTGGATTTCCCAGAGGAGTCCACTAGGAAACAATGCCATTTTCTCTCAAGTAATCTTGAAATTAGTTGCTTAAGTATTCACCACCTCGGTCAAACCTTAGTGACTTAATACTTTTGTTAAGCTGGTTTTCTACTTCAGCCTTGAAGTCTTTGAATTTCTCAAAGGCTTTAGATTTGTACCGCATAAGGTACACATACCCATATCACGAATGATCATCGATAATGGTAATGAAGTATGAGAATCCACCTCTAGCGGTGACTGACATTGGTCCGCATACATCAGAGTGTATGAGTTCTAATGTCTCCGCTGCACACGTTGTCTTTTACCTTTGAAGGGTAATTTGGTCATTTTAAAACAAGTAAACAAGACTCACAAGTTCCATAAGGTTTATATTTGAAGGGTTTGGAAATACCCATCCTTATGTAGCTTAGTTAATTTTGTTTTATTGATATGATCTAAGCGACTGTGCCATAGAAGTGATTCATTGAGATTATTCGAGTTAACGTTGTATATATTAGAGGTTGAACATTCTTTGTTAGTTTGTAAGACATAGATACCATTATTCAAAATATCATCTCATATTTTTATTTCATTGAAATAAATAGAACATCATTACAACTTATTAGGCATGAAAAGCCTTTATTACATAAATAAGAAATTGAAATGATATTATTTACTAGAGAATGTACATAAACACATCTTCTAAGTCTAAAACTAAACCATTCGGCAAAACTATGAATAAGTCCCCACGCACAATGCAGCCAGTTTTGCTCCATTACCCATGCGTAAGTCAACCTCCCCATGACGGAGTCTCCTACTATTTCTCAAGCCCTGCACAATTTACACAAGTGAGTCCCACAACCGGTGTCACAACCCAAGTAGAAGGTTCAGAGTTTTGAGAATATAGTTCAATCATATACAACATATCTAAAGCATTGGGCTTCTTGGCCTCTTGGGCTTCCCTAGCATCATTGGCTTTCAAGGATCTGCAGTCTTTCTTCCAATGACCCTTTTTTCCACAAAAGAAACATTTCCATTTTCCATCATTGGCTTTAGGTGATTTAAAGCCTTGGCCTTGCCCTTAATTTTCTTTGGGCCTCGTGGTTCAGGTCCATACCCGTAAGCATGACGAAGGTTTTAAGCTCCAGTTTCAAGTCCTTCTCTGCTTGCTTATCAGATTGTGAAATTCTGCTAAAGTAGCTTCTTTATTAGATAGATGAAACTACATAATAAAGTTAGAGAAGTCTTTTGGTAAGGACTGAAGAATTAGATCGTGACCTATCTCATGATCCTTGATGAACCCGAGGTTGGTCAATTTTTCAATGTGGCCAATCATCTTAAGCACATGTCCACTAACAGATCCTTCCTTATACCTTGTTTGGAATAAGGCACATGACACTTGGAATCTCACGGTATGAATGGAAGTTGCATACAACTCCTTCAAGTGAAATATGATGGTTTAAGCATCCATATCTTCGTGAGTTTTCTGAAGTTCGTCCGACATAGAGCCAAGCATTATACAAACTGCTTGCTCATCATCATCGACGTGTTTCTTCCAAGCATCAAATGTATCTTGGTCAGCATCTTCTGCGGGTTCAGGGGAAATGGTCTTTCAAGAACATAGACAATCTTTTCTTATCTTTCGTAAGACATTTTAAGGTTTCTAAACCAGTCATTGTAGTTGTCCCATTTGAGCTTATGCTCATCAAGGATGGAACACGAAGTGATACTCTGTTTGCCATTTGAATGTTTGTTAAATATTTTAACCCACCTGTTAAGAGAGAATGTTAAAATTAGGATATGTTTTCATTAATGTTTCATAATAACATGGGCTTTTAATATTATGAAGTTGCTCCCACTCAATTATTTTAAAATTTTAAGCAAATCGCATCAATCCAAATATGATGGATTTCTTGTGGGCAAGGATCCCATTATCATCATTTCATAACTCCGACTAGGGCCGGTCGTTATAAAATACGATAATTAGGTAGGTTCCCAACCAATTTATGATATAAATCACAATTCCTTGATCATTGGGTTGGGCAATCAAACATGAAATAGCTTATGCTAGTCTTTTGTGGACACCCAATATTTTCCACTAAGTTCTAAGACCACGCCTAAGGGTCGCTGCGTCTTATGACTCAAAAAAGTCAAACCATTATCAATAGTACGATTTAGGGACAAATGTGTATTGGTCAGTCTGGTAAAGCCTAGTCCTGCCAATATGGTTAAGCCCTTTGGGTCTATACTTTACAATGGGAGGTAAATTTTAGACTTAAATTATTATTGAGGATTTTAGCAAGTTTAAGTGAATAACTGTCAAATGGATTCCTCCATTGAAAATTCCCCAGAGGGAGGGTGGAGCGAACTCTCTTAAATACCCTTACCTCTTAGGCTTTTATTGCCTTGGTGACATGAATAAACAATAGATCCTCCAAATTAGTCCAACACTTTAAATATGCTTTAAGGTAAGCTTTGAGTAAATGATTATCTAGATGTCTTCACAGCTTTTCCTTTTGGCTATAAAAGGTAGTGAGTGAAGGAAGACACCAAATCATTATCTAACTCTAGTAATACATTTGGTTAAATTAACTTTAGTTTGGAAAGTTTTTTTATTAACGCCTTGGTCCCACCCCACTTGTATCTTTTATAATGTATTTTATATAAACAAAGTGATTTATATTTATTAGCCTTAAAGGTAATAAATCTCTAAGTTCATCACGGAATAATTACTTAGCTAAGGGATAAAATACACTCTATATTTCCTTAGAAAGTCCATAGATGCTTGCACCCTAAAATAATCATGCCAATTCTAATCATACATAGAATCATCAAGCATATGAGTTTTAATATGTTGGAATTATTTTAGGCATTAAATAACTTTGATTAATATTTAATTATGATATTGCATTTTATTTTATTCAAATAAATTTACTATGCACATTTTTCTGCAGACGCGTAAACTTTAAATGCAATTTCACAATTCAAATCTTAACCAATTCATGTAAACTTTGTGCCTAAAATTAAGTTCAGGGTGTTAGCTTTCCGACGAGCTTTTAAACACCCAATTTCGAGTTCAAACGTATGAGAACTAATCAAAACAAAAACGCGCGCGTGATACCACTGTTGGGAAGCCGGCCGCGAGTGCGCAGCGGAAAATAAAAATTATTATGCCGCTTTCCTTTTGCCCAAGAGCCATTTATTTTGATTATTCTACAAGCCTATGCATGTTACTATATATTCTAAGCATAAAAACTCATAAAACATGCAAAGAACATAAACATAAACATGTTAACTATCATAAGAACTCTAATTAAAATAAAGAAAGAAAAATACTTACTTGAACCGAAGACTCCTCCAGTCCTCCCTCCAATCTACAAGCTTTTCTCGAACTCAGCAAGCTCTTCCACGTTCCAAAGAGCCACCCAATTGTGTGGCCTCCAAAGGTGCACACACCAAAGCCAAAACTCAACGGCAAGACTATGCCTTCAGTGCACATGTATTTTGCCCTTGGTGCTAGCCTAGGCAAATACCTCAAAACTTTTAATTTGAGGTTCCTCTAGTCAATTAAACTTAAGGATCCTCAAAATCAGTGGCTTACTCTTAAACTTTAGAGTTGCTCACTTATATAAACTCAAGATATGGAAGGTTTTGGTATAACAAATCTGTGAAGAATTTTTAGGGTTTATATAGTGCTCCAAAGACAACAAAATTAATTAAGAATCCGATGTGGGATAAAAGCTAATTTAATCTTAGCCATTGGATCTTAATTTGTGGTTTAATGAGATTATAAAACCCTAAGAAGAGTTTGGGCCGAATTGGAATTCAAAACAAATAATAAAAAATTTACTATTCACATTACTTTCATAAAAATAGTATTTTTTTTTTATTCCAATTCCCAAAGTGCCCCCATCGTCATTCACCAATCCCTAAGCCACTATGGAACCTCATAAATGATCTGTTCAATAATTAAACACATTAAACCATTTATGAACAATTCCTACAGCAATCATATATGTTGTTATATTTGTACTGTGCACTGTTAACCATTGATTTCGACTTTATTGTGTGTGACCTTTTGGGTTCCCCTCAAGTTGGACATGAAATGAATCGTGATAATTTAATCGAACATAAATTATCCTCCAATCATATGGTTGTTCGATTTCAATGACCATGGTTGACATCTAGCAACATGCCAATGCCCCCAAATGAGAAGGAAAGATATATATATCCATTATGTATGCGATTTACATATGATACGGTCTCTCGCCTCACTGTATCCTCACCTATTGACCTAGGGTACGGAAAGTGTCTACTCATATGGTCAAAGGTATGATGTTGATAGTGTCATGAATCATGCTAACCCAAGAATCTCACATGATTCTTCCGCTGTGGCCACAGTCTTAATCACTGATCACACATATCAACCCGCGAACTGGAATACTACACTTATAAGAAAATATTATCCGAGAGAGTGGCGATTCTCTGTTGTATCTTTACAAACTTCATATGTTTCAACAAATGACCCAATCATACCCTTATGACCGGATCTTTTGAACCGGGGAAGGAGAATGTCAAAGTTATTTGATCCACACATAAGATTGTAAAGACCTCAAGTCTAAGGACTAGTCATATAATCGATACATGAAAGTTCTCACAGACACATGGGATAAACACTCCATATGAAAACTTTCGGCGGTCAGTTCGATGGACATGAGCAACTCATGCATCCATGTGATACACCAAGCGGATGGATCTCTGCTAGTAGCCTATGAGATCGGCTACCCCACTTAAGGGCGGATCATATCATCATGCTAGTCTCTCCGCTTTGTGAACGCCCTGATTATTCACAAAACTATGACTAGGAACATTTAAGAGTAATTATTTTCATAAGGTGTGGAAGCCATCGTCTTATTACTCCAAGGGCTTTATTACAGTGTTGATGATCATATAGTTATGTAAGACACGTATAATAAAGATTGTCATTTTATTAATTACTGAAAATATTACAAATACATGTACATATAGCCCATCCACAAGTTGGGTATAGGGCATATCCCTAACAAGCAGAGCCAGAATGAAACATATACAAGCTCACGAAGGGTCAAAAATGTAAAACTATCAAGCACCGTGACGAAAATGGATTTTCAAGCGTCTCGATGGAAATGGAGTTTTATGGTTTAAAAACATCAAAACATTTTCGAGCATCAAGACGAAATCAAATAATCATGAACATATTAAAAACTTGTACCTGAAATCCTTTTTTTTTAAAAAATACTTATAAACATAACTTCAAATAGCACATTATTAAATCAAAAATGATAATATAATAAAAATATATACATATCCTGTAACGTACGGTAATCTCGACACCGGTGATTTCAGCTACTGTTTCATTCTGGGAAGAATGTTACATAATATAAATTATGTTTGAACACTTATACACTCATGAAATGACTTGGGAGACAATCGGTAAATTTTTTGAGATTATGATACGAGATGGTATGATGTTTCACTTCTAATAGCTTATGGTATTTGGGCCATAACATTCTCATACAAACTCCAATTTTTATGAATTATATATCTTCGGAAAGCTGAGATCGAGATCCAAAACTTCCGCGTTGAACATTTTTTCAAACTCAGAACAAAAATAGGTTGAAAATGCAGGTCACAAATCTGGGTGAATAATGTTGCGGACCCATCTAGGAAAATCTCAAACTTTCTAAACTTTTCCAAACTTTTCTTTATTAATACAAATTACAAATATCCCCAAGTATAAAAGGGGAACTATTTGAGCATCCCTCAATTTGGGAGAGAAAGAAGAAAAATGTAAAAGAAGAGGAAGAGAGAAAGAATAAGGAAAAGAAGGATGAAGGAAGAAGAAAAAGCAAAAAAGAGAAGCAAATACCAAATCTCCATGAGTTAAGAAGAAGATTGGCAACAATTGAGGTCTTAGAGGATGAAGGAAATCAAGAAGAAGAAGAAGGAAAGGAAACTTTACCCAAAACTTGGATTGTTAGATTTTGAAAGTATGATGATAGAATAAGACTATTAGCATGTTATGGATTGCATTTTGGTAATTGGTAAGTAAAGAAAATGATTGCAGAATTGAATGTCCAAATTTTGAAAATCTTAAGGGTTTAGCTAAATACAAGAAATAAGGAGATTAAAGAATCTATTTGAGGATGTTAACTTGGTTTAGAATGTGTGAAGTTGAAGTAACGAGATGGATTGTGTGTTGGTTCTAGTATAGAAGTATTGTTGATGCATTTGGATAAGATAGACTTGAGGAAGCAAGTTTAGAATCCTAGAAAACAGCCTCGCGTCGCGATGCGTACTGGCAAAGTTATGAAGATGTGTTTCTTATTTTAATCATCACGACACGCATTGAGAATTTTCAGGCATTCGTTTCTGGAATTGTAAGCGTCGCGACGCATAAGGTTTTGCATTGCGACACGTGGTCAGGAACTTCCCTAAATTAGTTTTAAACCATTCAAGTTTCACCCTATCATGTTAGAGGCCACCCTAAGGGTCTCGTATCAGCTCGTGTATATATATATATATATATATATATATATATTACATCATGATATAAGTACGATACGCCTCAGAGTAATAGCAACTACTTGAATAAGTAAACTTAACTTAATTTCAATATATATTCTTTAGTTTATCTTGTAATCGAGATTATCAATTATAGATCATCGCAGGAACCACAAGTTTCTTCAGCAAAATGAAGTAAGGCTGGCGGGACTCCAAATCAGTGGACCTTTCTTTTCAAATTTCATTTTATTTATATGACTTGATATCAAACTTATTTTTTTAACCACTTAGGACGTTAGCTAGATATTGTCTCAGTTGTTTTAAAGAAAAGCATATTTCTAAAAGGCAGTTTTATTACATGATAAGTTTTGAAAGAATGATTTTAGGACTTGAGTTTTATGTTTTCGAGGAATGAGGGGATAAACCCACCCCAGTATGTAACTTGATTCAGATATGGAATTGACGGCGAGAACATGTGTACATGTAGAAGACTGGGGGATGGCGATACGTAACACCCCCAGATCCTAGTTCAGGACTAGGTATGACAGATGTACATAAATCCTAGATTCAGAGCTTGGAGGGTAGCATAGATCCGCACCCCCAGTTCTAGTTCAGTGGCTTGGGGGATGGTGATATGTAATGCCCCAAGACCACTAGTTTCAGGGACAGGTAGTGGCATGTTTTGGGGACGGCGATTCGTAATGCCCCAATGTCATGGATTTGCACTTCTGGCTCTAGTTAGGCATATAGGGGGACGGCGATATGTAACGCCCCCATACATCAGGTTTTCAGAGACAGAGACCAATTTTTAGAAATAAGTTTTCAGATACAAATTACAGAGATAGTTTTCAGAAACAGATACTTCAAAAATAGTTCTCAGAACAGACCTTTCAGATATAGGTTTTCGAAACCAGATTTTTTTTAAAGTAAACTTTTGAAAAGTTTTCTAGAAAGAAAGTGGTTTTCAATTAATAGAAGAGATTTCATGAAAGATGATTTGAGATGAATATGATTTTAGAATCATAGACTTTTAAAAGCATTTTTAGTATTTACTTTTAAATTGTCCACTCACTTAGATCGTTCAAACGATCTAACCCCCTACTCCCAGTTTCCTTATTTTGTAGGTTACTTAGAGAACAGCTCGGGAGGATGGATACTGATGGCAGTCACTTGGGTATGGAGTCCACCAGGTCAAGTCAGAGAGAGAGCTCAGTTAGAGTCAGAGAGAAGTCATATATCAGTAACTAGTATTGTGTTGGTTGTTGTATAAGGTTAAAATGTATATCTATAAAGTTATGAAGCAAGTGTTATTGAGTATACAGTTATTAATATTGAGTTGCATTTCATGTTGTCGAGTTTGGGCAATGGTCCCATAAATAAGATTTTGATTGAGAAAGATTATTAGTGTTGTTTATAGTTAGAAAATCAGAGACTCAAATGGATAGTATAGCCTATTTTCTGCCGGTAGCATCTCTCGGATTGGGGATGTTACAAAGATGGTATCAGAGCATGGTCTATGGAGTCAGTGACTGTAGTGGGTAGAGTGTTGGGGTCTTGTATACGTAGTATGCCCGGGATACTAGTATATAAGGCACTACCTCTCCAGTATCTGATCCTCGAGTGCGTCCTCAAGCTCCATAGATAGGTTAGTAAGAACTCCTAAGTTATCTGAATTCTCTTCCTAGTAAAAAGTAATCAAAATTCCTAATCTAGTTGAGGATTCTTTGGTAGTAATTCTGGCATATTAGCCGAAGTTCAAGACAAGTCGGGAGAACAGATAGTAAAGTTCTAGGAATAGTTACGTAAATGAGTGGGAAAAGAATTATATAAGAAAAGTAAGAAAAGATACATAGATACTCAAGCAACCAAGAGACAGTAAGCGGGAAAGATACAGAAATAGATGATAAAGAGGATACTAGAACTTATAGTAGTAAGAATGAATACAGCAAGTCTGAGTATGAGTAAGAATGCCAAATAGACCTATGTAAAATTTCCTCATTTTCACAAGATTCTTCCCTTCCTAAGAAATTCCTTTAAACTAAATCAATAGATATGGAATACCTTATATAGATGACAAGCCCTCCGACTAGCAAAAGAATAGTAAGAAGCATAAGAGGGGTGAGAAATCAAAGTGAGACATGGAATCCCGAGGAATTAAAAAAATATTAAAAAGGGAGTATAGATCCCCAAACTCAGGCATGCAAGTAAGAAAAAGAAAGACGTAAGCAGAGAAGATTAAATTATCCTACCCCAAGAAAACTGATATAAATACGGCACTAAACTACACAGATTCTTACCCCTCAGTAATACCAGTTATGAAAGTTGTTCTGATAAAACTTATCTCATACCTACCTTATATAAGTGATGGATTCTACCAGGACACAAAGTATTAGAACAATGACACCAACGCCCATTGAGATATAGACTTTTGCCCTGTCTTATACTAGTACTAGGTAAAGATAACTGTAAGAAAGTTCGATGAGAATTTATCCTAATTAAGAAACAGAAAGTATTGAAGGATAGATCATCTAGATAAGAACTAATGAGGTTACAAGAGATAGTAAAGAAAGAATTCGACTTAAGCAAGTGGATAAGTTAGAAATACCTACGGAAATCCATAGATTGGTGCAATGTTAATAGAGATTCTTGAAAGTTTAAAAAGGACAGATTTATGAGATGGGAGACAATCAGAAGTTAGCAAAGAATACTAGTGCGAATAGTAAGATTATACGGCGTAGTTGTAGCCTATAGCAAGAGCAGAAAGCAGATCTAGGAAGTAGTCAACGGGAATAAGCCACCATTAGCCTTGGAAGCACAATATGGAACTGAAGAATAAGTTATGGAATAAATAATGAAGAAAACTATGGGAAGCAATAAGGAAGTTCAGTATAATATGGCTTGAGACAGTAACATAAATGGAAACCTCAACATAGTTGATCAGAACTACAGAAACCTTAAGACTTGGAGTAATTGCCGCAGGTTCCAACAGCATAAGCGATAACTCTTTTGTCCAGTAGTTCCGACCCCAGAAGGTGTATAGACACCCAATCAGACCATCGTTAGATTTAGATAGTTGACAGAAACATGTATTTATTTTCCAAATCTTCAAGGAAAGTAAGTATTTACCCCTCAACTTAGAGTTTAGCAAGGACTTGAACAAATAAAGAAGGACATCAGACAAAATAGATAAACCACGAGACAGTTAGACAACCGAACCATTGAGTTCAACTAAGCATAGATAAGAAACATGAGAAAGGATAGTCTGAAGTCATGGTGAGTAGAGCCAAATTTAGGAATTATCATTATATTGGAGACCCTTAAGGGAATTAAGGTTCAAGAACATAAGTGGTCTAGAGAGAGTGATTCCCATGAATATAGTAGATAACCCTTAAGAAGTCTTATGGTACTAAGTCAGAAGAAATAGATGCAAAGTAGTACTTAAACCAAAAATTTAGTAGAAATGTCTTAAGCAAACGAAGTTGATAGAGTCTCCATGAGAGTAAATATGAGAAGAGTTCAAGGAACTAAGATAATAAAGAAATCTATGTAGTAGGGTAAGTTTCTTAAAGAGGAATAACAAGAGGAAATATAATAGAACTGTGAGAAAAAGTAACGACTTAAGGAAGATAAGCAACATAGATGACATGGTAGAGTATTGTAGAGAGCATGACTCTAGAGAAGGTTCATAATAAGAGGTAGTATCACCAATAGTCGGAAGGAGGATCAAGAGTGAAGTGAAATAGGAAACTCGAGTAGTATCTAGCAAAAGAATTTTAGTACGAAAGTCAACGCCAGATGGGTAAATATGAGAGTTCTAGGCTTATAGATAAATAGCAAGTACAACTAATGTATGGGTAGGTAGTGAGACTACCACCACCAGAAAAACATCATGACCGATCTCCACCCTCCCAACCCTCGACATACAACAGCAGCAAAGATAGACCTTGGTAATTACCGAAAGGTATTCCCAGAAACAAATGGGTACACAGTAAAAATAGAACCGAAATATAAAAGTCTTCAAATTTAGTACAAGAACATGGTAAAGAGGAAGACATGGGTGTTAAATAAAAGGATTAGAAGAAATTTAGACTATATGAGACGATTAAGAGAGAAAGTAGTAGTCAAACAATTACGGAATGCAAAAGAACCAGCGACAGACATAATTGGAGAATTGTAGAAGTTGATACCCTTGCGGATAGAAAGATAGAAGCATAGACCACAGAAGTTCAGGTATAGAATAGATCAGGAAAAAGAAAAATGACAACTAGTAGAATACTTGAAGATAGAATTGTCGAAGTAAGACAACACTAGAGAAGATATTAAATAAATAATGTTAGAAGTACACCGGTAATAAAACAAACTTCTCATGGTTAAGCCCAGTGGTGCTACGGAATAGCAATTTCTCAGAGTTGAGATAAGATTGAAAATTTCATTAAAGAATAAATGAAAAGTATATACGCAATGACCAGAATCAAGTAGTTAGAGTTGACATTAATAGTAAGGAATAATATCTTGAGAGTTAGAATGTTGGGGAAAACTCTGAAGATGAGCATGGAGTATGTAGAGAGCTTAACTATAAGGTACTAGTTCCTCGGATCGGTAAAGATAAAAGAATGTAAAGGACGGAGCTATTAGTGATTAAATCCAGTAGAAAATAAATTAGATAGTTGAGCAATAAATTTAAGAAGATTAATATCAAGTTCAGGTTGAGCATGTAGATTTTACTAGAAATAAAGATTGTCCTTAATCATGAGCTATAGTAGAACGTTAACAAACTTAACGATATGAAGTATTGTCACCTATAATAATAAGTAGGCACTAGATGAGAAGGGGTGGAAGAAAGAGAGAGAAGAATTTAAGGTATACTTGAAGTTGGAAGAAATAAAATTATCGGTTGAGGTACCAAGAACAGTAGTAATACATTAAGAGGTAGGAGTAATAAAAGCCTTAAGTGACATTTAAAATTAATGTTATTATAGCAAATAATATAAGGACTAAAAGAAATGATTTAGTTCGAATGGTCGTGGATATGCCATTATTAGCATAAACATATTGAATTCATGAAGTACTTTATAAGTTAAGTACAAGGTACCAATTTGAAGGAAACCAAAGCTCATATCATGAGGAATTGAGTATTTCTAATACACCCTGCAAGACATTATATTGTATGAAACAAGAGATAGATAAAATTTTATGAAGAATACCATTCATTACAAAGTCTGAGATGTGGCACAAACCTCAGAGCTAAGCATTTATCTATAAGAATCAAATGGTGTATATCAAGGTAAAGGATTCCCAAAAGTCTTGGTATCAAGTTCTTGAGAAAAATAGTAGAAAGCAAGTAAAGGGAAATAAGAGCATCAAAATTAAGACACCTTCAAACCCAATTAAGCCTAAACAGTTTAGCATCAGAAGGGATTCGAGGACGAATCCTATTTAAGGGGGGAAAATTTGTAACTACCGGTAATCTCGACGACCGGTGATCTGGGCTACTGTTTCATTCTAGGATGAATGTTACATAATATAAATTATGTTTGAACACTTATACACTCATGAAATGACCTAGGAGACAATCGGTAAATTTTTCAAGATTATGATAGAGATGGTACGATATTCCACTCCGGACAGCTTATGATATTTGGGCCATAACATTTGCATAAGAACTCTGATTTTTTTAAATTATATATCATCGGAAAGCTGAGATCGAGACCCACAACTTCTAAGTTGAATATATTTCCAAATTCGGACCATAAATAGGTTGATAGCGCATGTCAAAAATCTGGGTGAATAGTATCGCGGACCCATCTAGAAAAATATCAAACTTTCTAAACTTTTCCAAACTTTTCTTCATTAATACTAATTACAAATAGCCCCAAGTATAAAAGGGGATTTATTTGAGCATCCCTCAATTTGGGAGAGAAAGAAGAAAAACGTAAAAGATGAGGAATAGAGAAAGAAGAAGGAAAAGAGGAAAAAAGAAGAAGAAAAAGCAAAGAAGAGAAGCAAATACCAAATCTCCATGAGTTAAGAAAAAGATTGGCAATAATTGAGGGCTTAGAGAATGAAGAAAATCAAGAAGAATAAGGTAAGGAAACTTAACCCAAAACTTGGATTGTTAGATTTTGAAAGTATAATGATAGAATAAGACTATTAGCATGTTATGGATTGCATTTTGGTAATTGGTAAGTAAAGAAAATGATTGTAGAAATGAATGTCAAAACTTTGAAAATATTAAGGGTTTAGCTAAAGATAAGAAAAAATGAGATTAAAGAATTGTTTGAGGATGTTAACTTGGTTTCAAATGTGTGAAGTTGAAGTAATGAGAGGGATTGTGTGTTGGTTCTAGTATAGAAGTATTGGTGATACATTTGGATAAGATAGACTTAAGGAAGTAAGTTTAGAATCTTGGAAAACAGCCTCGCGTCGCGACACACAGAGACCTGCGTTGTGACGTGTACTGGGAAAGGTATGAAGATGTGTTTCTGGTTTTTCCGCATCGCGATGTACAGAGACCTGCATCGCGATGTGCACTGGGAATTTTCAAGCAGTCGTTTCTGGAATTGTTAGTGTCACGACGTGCACGATTTTACGTCACGACGCGTGGTCAGAAACTTCCCCAAATCAGTTTTAAACCATTCCAGTTTCACCCTAGCATGTTAGAGGCCACTCTAAGGGTCTTGTATCAGCTCGTATATATATATTACATCATGATATAAGTACGATATGCCTCGGAGTAATAGCAACTACTTGAATAAGTAAACTTAGCTTGATTCTGATATATATATATATATATATATATTCTTTAGTCCATCTTCTAATCGAGATTATCAATTATAGATCATCACATGAAGCACAAGTTTCTTCAAGAAAATGAAGTAAGGCTAGTGGGACTCCAAATCAGAGAGTGAACCTTTCTTTTCAAAGTTCATTTTATTTATATGACTTGATATCAGACTTATTTTTTTTTAACCACTTAAGACGTTAGCCAAATATTGACTCAGTTGTTTTAAAGAAAATCATATTTCTAAAAGACAGTTTTATTACATGATAAGTTTTGAAAGAATGATTTTAGAACTTGATTTTTAGGTTTTCGAGGCATGGGGAAAACCCACATCGGTATGTAACTTGATTCGGATATGAAATTGACAGTGAGAACATGTGTACATGTAGAGGACTGGGGGGACGGTGATACGTAACGCCCCAAGATCCTAGTTCATGACTAGGGATGATAGTGTTGGTTAATTCTAAGGTCCCAAGATCAAATCAAAAGACATGAAATAATGTGTGAATACACCAATGAAGATAGCGGAATACTTACATTGATCGGTTGAGTCGATTTGAAGACGAATCTAATCCAAAAACGCACTGCCTTGCTCACGCCACTGCAACCAGTCCATGCTCACTGTCTTGGCAGTTTCGGGTCTCAAAACGAAGCTCCAAACTCCTTCGGATGAGTCCCGCCTCATGGGTGAACCTCCCTACCACCTTCGCAAGACTCGTAGTGTGCTAGCACTTGCGGTTTTCACCATGAAAACCCAACTCTTGGCTTCCCTTGCTCACGGTTTTTGGCTTCCAAAACCAGTCCCAATCTTTCATTTTGGGCGTGAGAGAGAGAGAATTTTGAGAGAGATAAAATTGTGTATTAAGTTAAAATGATTTACCAAAAATCAATTTATATTTATGCCATAATATTTATTAAATTAATAATAAAATTATGACACAAAACATGCAATGGCTTAGAGTGTAAAACACTCAATTTCCATGCAATAACATTGAGTGCATTGTACACTATCTACATGCAATGACATTGAGTGCAATATACACAATCTACATGCAAAGCATTAGAATGACATGTGTCATGTGGGCCCCACACGTTTCCAAATGAAAGTGGGCCCACGTGCACTCACGCGTTCGGGTTCGATATTTCCGAAATACCGAGCTTACTTCGCGACGTTAATTCAATCGAATTTAAATAAATAATTGCGCCTAGCGAAATTATTATTTACGTCGCTAACGAATTAATTCTAAATTAACTCGTTTACCCGAATTAAAATCTGATTTTAATTCCGCGTCGAAATCTAATTCGTCGTCTAATATATCGAATATATTAATATATCAATTAATTCCGAATTAATCGTTCTCTCTCTCTTTAGACGACATTTTATCCCGGATAAAACATCTCCGTTATTAATCCTAGATTAATTTTCTCTCTTCTATTATAATCCCAGATTATTTAAGAGTGCGAGTTGTGCGTCATCGGTGGATTATCGGGAAGCGACCCATGAGATCCCCGGATAATCTGGCAGTAAATACGGTCGTCGGAGTATCCGAATCACGTACGTACCAAGTACTACGTTCTACCGATTTACGAGACAAGGTCGACTCCTAGCAAAGCACCAAGTCTACCCAATTCTCCGGACATATCCATTTAAGAATATTAAGATCTGTATCAAGCGTAGTATACTAATGTATTGTGTATATCGGCCCAGTATCGGATAATCACGTGCTAGGCCTGGGGCTGGATAAGTGTCTGCCCCGTACGAAGCACATGTCGGATGTCTGGTAACTAGTCTCTATAATCGGATATACATGACCTTGTCATAATATCCTGATGGCCGCGCAGCACTTAAGAGCACTAATACCGTATCCTGCGTGACATCATCTCCAATATGACTGAAGTGATACTTCCATCTTGACACATCACACCCAATACTCTACGACTCTCTGATAAACCCAGAAGTGGTGTACTCAGAACCCGTTTAAAGTCCCCTACCACCAAGACCAAAGTTTATCGATTATCGCAAGTATTAGCGATGTAAGTCTCAGGTTAAGACCATACACACCTACCTTGATTACGGCCTCCCATAGACACATAGTCATAATACCAATGGGATTCCGAGGGGTCTATCCAGAGCGAAGCTGTTTCCCGTACCGTCGGTGAAACACGACCTCCTATCGCACTTGCATAAGTATCCAATACTTATATATATGAGAACTATGCCGTTGTGCCCTCACAAACGCGCACAAGTGCAATACTAGCCTATTCCGCATTATCGATGTCCAGTCTCGATAATACTACGGCTAGGGATATTTAATGATTAAACCTTCGGGGACTGATACTGTCTCATATCATTCTCAGTCCAGGTACTAATCATAGGGACCTCTCTTCATTTATATATCTATGGTGATCTAATCACAAATGATGAGAGTGCAATTTCCTTGTCACATAGTTAATTTGCTACAACAACACAATGATCTGTGCAAACAGTGACGCTATGGGTCATTTTGTCCAACAATCTCCCACTTGGCACATAGCCAGTCACTCAAGTGTCCCACACCTGAACTATGTACGGTTCGCTCAAATTGCTGAGGAAAGGTTTTCTCAGCGGATTTGCTTAATTATCGTCTGACGCGATTTACACGATCATCACATCGCCACGATGTATGATCCGAACGAATCAGATGATATAGAAGTATATATCTGGATCGTCGATGAGACCTTTAATTCTTTAGCCTGTGCTGACGCCTAGCTCAGCTGCTAACAGAACCATATCTAATCTAATTAGATTATTATCGATCCAAATGGCTTCTATTGCTGCCTCAGCTGCAGCAATAATCCGCTTTTGTTGTTAATTTGGCAACAGTTATCTTGCTCGGAAGATTTCCAGCTCACTGTCCCAGTTATTCAAACTTTATAGTACCGTAGTATTTTAATTGTTTGGAAACTTGCAGTAGTGATCCCAGTCACTTCAAGTTCTCCATCTCCATAGTTTAAGACAACATCTTTAGTTCTCTCAGATACTACCAGGTGTTCTTAATCTTCAATCCAGTGACTATCACTTGGATTGACCCGATTGTGACTCCATATGCTCGAAGCGTATGAGACACCAATACAAGTACATTTTAAATGTACAATTTCCCAGAGAGTGTTAACAAACTCCAAATCTATCCCAGTAGATCTTTATTCCTTGAATAAAGGTTGTTACTCCCCAGAATTCTACGGAGAATTTCTATTGAAAGCCAAGCTTTCACCAATTGCTTTATGGGAATTTCACTGTCAGTGCGCTCTCCCACTAACCTCCTTATATACACAAGAATTATTTAGTTTTGAATCAAATCATAAACCATTATGATTATTTCAAAATAACAGTTCCAAGAACCTTATGCTTGCATCAATCCAAACATGGATCGAATAACCCGCAAACCTTGTTTGTCGGTTATACAAAATCGTCAGGATGTTGTAAAACATCCTCCAAAAGGTTTCCTTTTCAGGAAAGCGATTTTGATTTATAACTGACACATTTCATAAATGAAATATACAGTTATTATTTTTTTTTTTTTATTTTTTTTTTTTTAAGCATTTTCAAAATGGATTTACCATGGCAACAGGTTAAAAAGGTTGAACCGTTATTAACACAATGTTGACAACGACACCTTTCCGTCAAAACCTTAGGTTTGCACGTTGGTATGTTGCCTTCCATGTATGTCTTCCTTGAAGACGTTTAATGTATCAAAGGCACAATGCCTTGTGGTACAACAACTAGTATCCAAAATAGTTGTTATACATGGAATCCATTTCGGTTTCATGGCACTTTGCCATATTAGGGAGTCGATACCTCGTATCACTTCCTCATACGTAATCAGTTGGTGTACCTTAAAAGATTAAAATCTTTATGAGGTGAGATCAGAAACCCATACCCCAGGTTGTTTTCTGACTCTCTCTGATCTACGCGGTTTCTTGTGTATTTGAAGATTAATGGTATAGATTCATCATTGATGAACTATTTGTGTGTTCCATAAAGGACTTCGTGCTTTGAATAGTATTACTCCGATTTTCATCGAGTATCACTATCCTCCCACTGACCACTGCATATCGGTATTCCTCTCAGGAAAACCGCATGGTGAGCAACAATCACATTGTTCTCATGTGGGATTTATAAGTACTATACTTATGGTTTCCCTTAGGATAACCTATATTGGCACTAATCCAATTTGGGTCCTTTAGTTTGGTATCATCCAAACGTCATGCCTGGCATACCCAAATTATCAGGAATGAGAAACCTCGTTTCTTCCCTGTTCATATCCTATATGATATCTGTCAAACAGATTTATATGGAACCTTATCTAAATAAGTTTTGCACTGTTAATACATATCCTGTTGAAGGAAATTATAGCTCAGAGCGACTCGTGATAAACCTTATCATGTCCAACAAAAATTCGGTTTTTGGTTCGGACACACCATCTAACTAACGTGTCTCGGGAGGAGTCCTCATATGAAAGAATACCGTACTCTTTCATTTATATATGAAACTTACTGCTTAAGTATTTTCCATTTCGGTCTTACCGTGGCGGAATAATACTATAGCCGATCTGTTTGTCTACTTCGTGTCGAAACTCTAAAGTTTCCGATCTGTGTTCTTCAAAAGAAACACATAACCATAACGTGATGTCACATCCGTTAATGTCACGAAATATTCATGTTCACATCTAGCCTAGCTAGATATGGGCCCACTTACTTCACCAGGAATAGGGCTAACAGATCGGTGGCCCTTTTACTATTACCAAGTAAATAGTATTTTAGGTATTTAACCTAATAAACTAGATTCGTAGACCTTATTTGAATAGTCAAATCAGTCCTAGTACCCACTCTTCAAAAAGTGTGGATATACGAGTCTTGTTTAATAAACTAGATTCGTAGACCTTATTTGAATAGTCAAATCAGTCCTAGTACCCACTCTTCAAAAGTGTGGATATACGAGTCTTGTTTAATTGTGTCCCAGACAACAATGCCACAAATAAGTCTCTATTGATCAAATCAATTTGAGCTATTTATTTGTCATTTTATATGTTTTTGAGATTTTATTATATTCAAAATATAAATTCTGTTATTTACATCCAATGTATTTATCTCAGTATCATCTTTATATAATGAAACACTTTAGTGTTCTAGAATATAAAGGTTTTATCCGCATCGGATTAAACACTGATATAGAGATAATGTCTCTAGTCTAACTAGTTACATTATAACATTTCCTAATTTAAGTACATACCCAAATGGTAGTTCCTAAATTTAGGTATCTACGGTCGAAACAGCGACTTTCGTCCCGTTTTCCGATTTGCAGAGAAATCTCGGCTTGAAGCCAGTATCCAGCTCACAGCGGATTCTGAACGTCAATACATATATTTTATGTACCACACTAAGTATTTAAAATCTAATTTTAATACTAGTTGTGAACATAACTTTGACAAATATTTTTAAAGTTAGAGCCTCGCCCTTTCTTTAATTCCTTCGTGTCTTCCATATCCAAATGGTAGTCACTTTGAGATATGTCAATTATCCTTTTCAATATTTCACAAACCTTTGGCCAAGCCTTGGGTTTCGGAATATCGAAACGATGTGCACCTTGTGCTACATGCCCTAATTGCAAACTTTGACTTTTCTCCACTAGAATAGTCAATTAATTCTCCAAGAATTATTAATTGCAATTTTAATACTTTTAAATCTATAGATTTATTGTAAGTATATTAATTAAGCACTAAAGTCATCATCACATAAATCTTCCAAAGACTTTATGCTCTACTATTTGCTTAATTATGGGCTTAGTAATAATAAGTTATTTTATCAAATAAATTAACCTATTATTAATTCCCAATTGAAAATTAAATCATTTAAAACATTTAATCCAAGGATTATATATTTTAAATATTCAACCTTTTCAATTCTTTACTTGATTTTAATAGTCCAACTATTTAATTAAGGTACTATTTATTATAATGATTACAATAATCCAATTATTTAATCAACTATAATTTTAATATTGATTACTATAATCCCATTATAAAATCAACTATCATTTAATTCAATTATATTGATTACTATAATCCAATTATAAAATCAACTATAATTTTAATATTGATTACTATAATCCCATTATAAAATCAACTATTATTTAATTCAATTATATTGATTACTATAATCCAATTATAAAATCAGCTATATATTGAATGAGTTTGTATATAGTCCAACTATATATATAATTTAAAACAACATAAAATATTAGTCCAACTAATACTTTTGATTAATACGACGAGTAAAATGTAAATGAGCGTGTTTAGCGAGTAATTGAACGAATGTTGCAAATTCAATACTTGCCTCCCACTATTTTTCGTCGAGTCTCTAACCCTCTGTGGAGTACTCGGGAAACCGCGTTTCCTAGTGGGCTAGGATCCTATTAAATAACACACAACCCTGACTTTGGCCAATAAAAAGCTGTATGCTATTTAACTAGGTAGATCTCACAGATCAATTGGATCTCATCCAATTCCTAGATCCGGTTAGGTGGACATCCAAGTCCGAAACATATGTATAATGTCAATGTATCCAATACATTTTCCTAACCATATCCTCTGAATCATTTAGGCCTTGGCTTTGGCCAAACACAAACCTAATGATTCCAGTTAAGCGGGACCCATTGACGAGGAAAGTTTCGTAATCAATGTCATTGGACAAAAAGTGATCTGACTTTGGTCAATAAAAATCACGATTTGGACAAGACACCGATATGCAACAAAACTCTCATGATTCAAGTACATCCTTGATTGACACAGGTCTTGACTTTGGTCAAAAACAAACCAATGCCAACTTCGGATCTTGAACAAGAATCATTCAATGGAAGGATATTTGCTTAATATAGATTGAGGGATTTTCGCGTGCAAATTGGCTACCAATTTAATTATCTTTGTTAAGGTCTCATCATCATACACCCTTAAACATGCATTCTAAATACATAATAAGCGAGTATGAAATAAAATAATAATGATATGCGGATGGATACTTAACACATTGATCCTAGATCAAATCTCTCCCTTTCTCACTCAAGCTAGCACTTGTACTACTTCTACCCGTTACACTACACTTCTAAAGAAACCTCATATATATAGAGGGGAATAGGTGAGAAGAGAATACAAAGAGAAAGAAGGTGATAAGGCTGGACACGCAGGTCCAATTTAATAAATCGAATTTATTACAACAATTTCCAAAATTGCCCACCCGACTAATATCCATCCGATATGCATTATTCATTCAACACAACCACGTATTCACACACATAAGCATGCTATCAATCAATCTAATCAAATTAATTAATCTGATAATTAAGTGATCATCCAATGTTCAAACAACGATTTGATTTTGTTCGAGTCAAACTCGTTTTTGCGAATAAGTACTTAAAGTACGAATTCATGAATTAAATTAAACTACATAATTAAATCCAATTTAACATGTATTTAATACTAATTCATTATTCAATTCTAAATTAAATATTGCACTTTATATTAATAACCTTTTACGATTTAAATTCCAAATTCAATCGCGTCGGGACTCAAAGTCCGAATAACGTCCAACGTCAATTCAATTAAAGTCCAATGGGCTTTTGATTGATTTCTTAAGGCGTGGACTTTTGGTCAACTCGGGTCAAACCGATAACCAAAGTCCAATCCGGGATTTACCCCATAAGCCCATAAATCAATCTTGGCCCATTAGGCCCAATTGAACTTTAAAGGTTCATTAGTCGCAATTGGGCTTTATGGTTAAGGTTTTGGGCCCAATTGGATCTAATCCACTTGGCCTAAACCAAACTTGATAAATCAAGCCCAATAGGCCCAATTACAACTTTAAATTCTAATTTCCAAAATTAGGCCCAATTAATTAAATCCAAAAATCCAATTTTCACAATTTAATTACCAAAAGTGCATTATATGATTAATCAACTAAATCAACATTTCCAAAACACTAAATTAGTCCAATTAATCATACTTAATTCATTATTACATGTCAAACACACATAATGAAAAATCAAACCCATAAACATGCTTCAATGCTCTCGGCCAAGGAAGGTGATTTTGTGTCCGATTCGGTTTCGATCCAATCGAACCTACAATCGACATCAAATCAACATCCGATTTGATTTCATACACATCCAATGTCACAAAACCAAAATTACCAAGACATTCAATAGGGCTATACATTCGGCCAAGGTGAAGGAAATTGAGGATTTTTTGTTCAATTCAAGATTCAATCAAATTGACTTCAAATTAACATCATCCTTTATCATTATAACTCATCCATGAATTAAAATGAAAAAAATTCCAAGAACTCCAAGCCACTCCTACACATTCGGCCAAATAAATTGAATGGGAAAATTATTCCAATTTAATTTTCAACAAATTGGTCCAACCAAAATGCAATAAAACATGTTATAAGCATACTTAAACAATCAATTTATTCAAATCATGCTCAACAAACATTTACCCAATTTTAAACCCTACAATTTCATGCTTGCAACATTAGCTCATGATGCTTGTGGTTAATTCTAAGGTCCCAAGATCAAATCAAGACATGAAATAATGTGTGAATACACCAATGAAGATAGCGGAATACTTACATTGATCGGTTGAGTCGATTTGAAGACGAATCTAATCCAAAAACGCACTGCCTTGCTCACGCCACTGCAACCAGTCCATGCTCACTGTCTTGGCAGTTTCGGGTCTCAAAACGAAGCTCCAAACTCCTTCGGATGAGTCCCGCCTCATGGGTGAACCTCCCTACCACCTTCGCAAGACTCGTAGTGTGCTAGCACTTGCGGTTTTCACCATGAAAACCCAACTCTTGGCTTCCTTTGCTCACGGTTTTTGGCTTCCAAACAGTCCCAATCTTTCATTTTGGGCGTGAGAGAAGAGAGAATTTTGAGAGAGATAAAATTGTGTATTAAGTTATAAATGATTTACCAAAAATCAATTTATATTTATGCCATAATATTTATTAAATTAATAATAAAATTATGACACAAAACATGCAATGGCTTAGAGTGTAAAACACTCAATTTCCATGCAATAACATTGAGTGCATTGTACACTATCTACATGCAATGACATTGAGTGCAATATACACAATCTACATGCAAAGCATTAGAATGACATGTGTCATGTGGGCCCCACACGTTTCCAAATGAAAGTGGGCCCATGTGCACTCACGCGTTCGGGTTCGATATTTCCGAAATACCGAGCTTACTTCGCGACGTTAATTCAATCGAATTTAAATAAATAATTGCGCCTAGCGAAATTATTATTTACGTCGCTAACGAATTAATTCTAAATTAACTCGTTTACCCGAATTAAAATCTGATTTTAATTCCGCGTCGAAATCTAATTTCGTCTAATATATCGAATATATTAATATATCGATTAATTCCGAATTAATCGTTCTCTCTCTTTAGACGACATTTTATCCCGGATAAAACATCTCCGTTATTAATCCTAGATTAATTTTCTCTCTCTTCTATTATAATCCCAGATTATTTAAGAGTGCGAGTTGTGCGTCATCGGTGGATTATCGGGAAGCGACCCATGAGATCCCCGGATAATCTGGCAGTAAATACGGTCGTCGGAGTATCCGAATCACGTACGTACCAAGTACTACGTTCTACCGATTTACGAGACAAGGTCGACTCCTAGCAAAGCACCAAGTCTACCCAATTCTCCGGACATATCCATTTAAGAATATTAAGATCTGTATCAAGCGTAGTATACTAATGTTGTGTATATCGGCCCAGTATCGGATAATCACGTGCTAGGCCTGGGGCTGGATAAGTGTCTGCCCCGTACGAAGCACATGTCGGATGTCTGGTAACTAGTCTCTATAATCGGATATACATGACCTTGTCATAATATCCCGATGGCCGCGCAGCACTTAGAGCACTAATACCGTATCCTGCGTGACATCATCTCCAATATGACTGAAGTGATACTTCCATCTTGACATCACACCCAATACTCTACGACTCTCTGATAAACCCAGAAGTGGTGTACTCAGAACCCGTTTAAAGTCCCCTACCACCAAGACCAAAGTTTATCGATTATCGCAAGTATTAGCGATGTAAGTCTCAGGTTAAGACCATACACACCTACCTTGATTACGGCCTCCCATAGACACATAGTCATAATACCAATGGGATTCCGAGGGGTCTATCCAGAGCGAAGCTGTTTCCCGTACCGTCGGTGAAACACGACCTCCTATCGCACTTGCATAAGTATCCAATACTTATATATATGAGAACTATGCCGTTGTGCCCTCACAAACGCGCACAAGTGCAATACTAGCCTATTCCGCATTATCGATGTCCAGTCTCGATAATACTACGGCTAGGGATATTTAATGATTAAACCTTCGGGGACTGATACTGTCTCATATCATTCTCAGTCCAGGTACTAATCATAGGGACCTCTCTTCATTTATATATCTATGGTGATCTAATCACAAATGATGAGAGTGCAATTTCCTTGTCACATAGTTAATTTGCTACAACAACACAATGATCTGTGCAAATAGTGACGCTATGGGTCATTTTGTCCAACAGATAGATGCCCCTAGATCCTAGATTCAGAGCTTGTAGGGTAGCATAGATCTGCACCCCAGTTTTAGTTCAGTGGCTTGGGGGACGGTGATACGTAATGCCCCAAGACCACTAATTTCAGGGAAAAATAGTGGCATGCTTTGGGGGATGACGATACATAACACCCCCAATGTCATGGATTTGCAATTCTGGCTCTAATTAGGCGTATGAGAGGACGAAGATACGTAACGCCACCATACGTCAAGTTTTCAGAGACAGAGATCAGTTTTCAGAAATATTTTTCAGATACATATTACAGAGACAGAGTTTTCAGAACAGATACTTCAGAAATAGTTCTCAAAACAGACCTTTCAGATATAGGTTTTTGAAATCATATTTTTTTAAAGTAAACTTTAGAAAAATTTTCTAGAAAAAAAATAGTTTTCAATTAATAGAATAGATTTCAGGAAAGATGATTTGAGATGAATATGATTTTAGAACCATGGACTTTTAAAATCATTTTTAGTATTTACTTTTAAATTGTCCACTCACTTAGATCGTTCAAATAATCACTTAGATCGTTCAAACGATCTAACTCCCCTCCTAGTTTCTTTGTTTTACAGGTTATTCAGAGAACGATCTCGGAAGGATAGATACTGATGGCAGTCACTGGGGTATTGAGTCAACCACGTCAAGTCAAAGAGAGAGAGCTCAGTTAGAGTCAGAGAGAAGTCATGTATCAGTAACTAGTATTGTGTTAGTTTTTTATAAGGTTAAAACATATATCTATAAAGTTATAAAGCAAGTGTTATTGAGTATACAGTTATTAAAATTGAGTTGCATTTCATGTTGTCGAGTTTGGGCAACGGTCTCATACATAAGATTTTGATTGAGAAAGAGTATTAGTGTTGTTTATAGTTAGAAAATCAGAGACTCGGGGGGATAGTACGGCATATTCCCAGCCGATAGCATCTCCCGGATTGGGGATATTACATATCCACTCACAGAGCTTGATGATTGTCTAGAAACTCGCTATAGAATCGCTAACGATATGAGCTCCTGTCAATAATATATAATAAATCGAACTCATTAGACTAACATGGCAAAATAATAATTCTTAAACATTAATTAGGCTATACAATACATGAAGTCCCAAATTCACTAAAAATTCAGGGTACTCATCTTAACTAAGAATTTTACGGACCTAGATTCGAAATTACGAAAGTGCGGTAGCGAAATTTTAAATTATGCCTTATCATTAAAATCCCCTACTTAAAGGTTAAATTCAAAAATTCACTACAATTAATTGGGGTGGATTCAACGGTTGAAATTTTAATACAATGGTCCCTAGTATGTCGAGTTTAGGTTGATTTTTACGGATTTCAATTTCAATTTCTGAAACTCAATTTCTATACCAAAGTCCAAGGACTGTTTAGATAGAAAATTGGGTGCAGTGGCAGCAGGTCACTCAATTTTAAAATTTTGGTTTGGTTGCGTCTTAAATCCAAAAATTCTGATTATCGAGTATGTTATTCTCTTATGTGTCTAATTTACTTTGAATTTTATAGTTCATAAATCGGAAGCATAGATTTCAAATTACAGATAAAATACCTCAACACGTTCGAACTATCCACAACCGAAATTCACTGCCTAATTCCTTAAGTCACTTCCCTAATTAATTTATCCATAACAAGCCATATCTAGCACCAACATAATTATCACCAAATCTTACTACAATTAATCACCAATTACCTTACTAATATTATTATTAAACACAAATTCATCATTTCATTCTTCCCTTAGCATTCAGCTAAAATGGCATTTTACTAACTTCAATTGAATCCAACAAATCTAAACATAAGCTTTTCCATTTCATTGTTCAAAACACAAATCATGCTTATTGCCCTATCCAACATAGAAACCCCCTTTTATAAATAAGCTCAAGTTTCGGTTATAGCTACCCATTCTAGGCATCTGCTTAAACCAACCCTGGAAGCCTCGAGTCTATTTGTCAAATCATTTTCCTTCCGACATGAAAACTCTTTGCAAAACAAAACATTAATCCAATTTTCCTTCCATTCGGCCAACCCCCACCAATGATGCTTCTTGTATTTTCAACACCGCCTCAAGTATTTTTCATCCTCATTCACACCCTTAAATACACCTAAATCAAAGCAAGAAAGGCCCTATTCTCTTGGTGAAATTTAGTGAATAGTAAGCCAAAAATCATATTTTTGATTCTCCATAAATTTGAATTCAAAACATGATACTAAGTTACTAATGCTTAGATAGATACTCAAGCCTTCCTATTTCATGCAATTCATGCTCAAATGTAAAACATTTTCCTTAAGATGTTCATGAATTTCGAAAATGGGGGGAGCGGATAAACATGCTTGATATTCGAATTTATTAGAAAAAAAGAGTTCAGGACTTACCAATCTTGAAGTTTGCTTGAGAAATCCATCATTTCCAACTTGAATCCATGCCTTAAAAATGACCTTGGAAGAAAAAGTGAGAGACGTTCTTGCCCTAAAAAGAACGTATTTTCTATCTTGAAGGAGAGGAGATAGTGTCTCTTTTATAATGGGAGAGGATTTTTACTTATTAAATTTTATTAAGCATTTAACATGTGACAAAATCTAGAGTCTTCTAGCAGTGAACAGTACCAGCAGGAATGTCTTGCTTTTTTGACATATTTCTGCTCTGAATTTGGAAAATATTCTAACATGAAAGTTGTAGATATCGGTATTAGCTTTCCAACCATATAAAGATCACTAAACTAGGACATCGTTAGCTCAATTTATAGCCAAAATAATAGAGGATTTCCATAACATGGTAGAAAAATATTTGCATATAGAAACCACAAATGATTTATCGAATGTCTGAAAAATGATTTCGCGAGTACATACACATCAGAACAAGATTTATATCACGTATTACATCATCTACAATGAAGTGATCATCGGAATTTATGTCGGAATTTTCATGGTGTTACAAAAATCCTCGCTAGGCGCCTTTTGAATCTCACGTTTTCGGACTAAAAACGGAGATCGCGAGATATATTGTCACATATCCTCTCCCACTCACTATTTATAGTTAAAGGTTTCTATTACACTAATATCTAATTTGTTTAGTTTATGCACGGCTAAAAACATAACCTAATTAATACTAGTTGATTATTAGTGATATCTCCATATTTTAAGACTTAAAATTTTTATTCATTAATTCTTATTATTTCAAACTAATATATAACTTAATTAAACTAATTTAATTAAGTGATCTCTAGTGACCTATTTCAAATTAAATATGGTTAAAGCAATTTTTTTAATCAAATTATTTAATTAGATATATGTGACTTATATTATTTTTATTTGGTATGTTGAGTTGCATCCCGAGTATAGACAACACTACCATTCATTAGGAATCGGCTATGAAATTTATGTCCGGGTTTCCATCATATATACCAAATTAAGTAAGTAGTCTCCTATTAATTATCTTTTTCCGAATACTCAAATTTTAAACTTATATAAATTAAATATTTAATTTAATATATGAATGTATTAATATAGATTTAAACTATTTAAAATTTATGCATAATTTTTATGCTATGGTTAATTAAACATGCATCTAATGTCACGGCATGTTATGATACATTAGTGGGCATCCTATGCTATATGACATGTTATTCAAACAATTTGAATAATACATATATACAACAAAACTAATGCATTGATTGGGCTCTCATTTTTTTCTATTAATCTAATTAGTATATAAATCATCAAGGCATCCCTTGATCTTCAATTCTTGCTCCATGGAATGGCTTGCGCAATGTAACTCCTTATGATGTTGTTGATGGCAGCGGTTCCATTTAGGGGTGGCAATTTGGGTTATGATTCGTTTATTCGTTTGATTCGATTCGCTTTAAAGCGAATACAGGTTTGAAAAAATAGATTCGTTTAATAAATGGGTCAATTCGATTCGATTCGTTTAATAAACGAATCGAATACGAATTTAAGCTCATTGATTCGTTTATTCGTTTAGGATTCGTTTTATTATTTTTATTTACTAGTTCTTGTTAATTTTCAATTAATATTCGAGAAATTATAGCTAATTATAATAGAAAAAGTAATATTTTCGATATTTGGTGAGATATTTTTAGTAAATATATTAATTACATATTTCATATGTATATATTTAAGAAGAATTAATGTAAATCAAGTGTGGTAATTTATTTTATTAAATAATATTTTGACTAAACGAATAAATGAATCGAATACGAATCCTGATATTAGGATTCGTTTAATAAACGAATCGAATACGAATCCATCACATTTCGATTCGATTCGTTTAGGATTCGATACGAATTCGATTCGTTGATTCGTTTGCCCCCCTATCAAAAATGAATACAACATGAAAATTGCATAAATGAATTTTTTACAACTTTTTAAAAATGGTCTATGGTCTTACATCCCCAAAATAAAAATAAAATAAAAATAAGAGTCGGAAAAAATTATGACCATTTATTTTTTTAAGAATAAATAAACATTCATCACTTGAATTCATTTCACCACATAAAATAATTTATTTTTTTATGCCCATTCATATGACATATAAGAATTTTATTTTTCATGCATCACATACATACAAATCAACAAACAATAATTATCTCAAAATTTAAATAAAAAGATAAGTTTAGAATACTTTTCAACCTCGCTCTTGATGTCAATTGTAAGGAAATGATTTCCCACGCGGAGGAAGCGTGTTAGGCACCGAGATCGACCTTGAAACTTTTTTTTACTCTTCCCCTTAATTTTTGAAACTGTACATGCCTATTAGACTCATTTTTATTCTGTTTTTGATGATTTTAACAGCTCCGAATAGCCCTCGAATAGGCACTGGTCCAGTAGCAAAATTTGGAATATTTTGCACACCGAAGCGCACACAACACACATAAAAAATAACCCATGTTTTGCGCCAATATTGGCAGAAGTTCTGGTGTATTTTTCATCACTAAAACAGACACAAAATAACCCTTAATACATTCCTTAATGTTCCCTAAAAACTGCTCAAAACCACAACACAAACCGAGTCCTGAATTAAGAATATAAAGTGCAGTAGTGAGCGTATTTTTCTGCTCACTACCGTGACCAAGGAAAAAGGGGAGTATGGAGTTTCATTTTGTTTTCCAAAGGATCTTCAGTGCTATGGCTCCCAACCAACAAAAGGAAGAGTGGGCTTCACCCACACAATCATCCCTAAACAATTTAGAGATTGGAAAATAGTCACATAAAATTTTATTTTTATTTTTCTCTACAACTCTTGAGAGAAAACCAAAAGAAAATAGAGGCTAGGGTTTCAAAATTGATAGAGAGCATAAAAAAGAAAATTAATTTTATTTTTATACTTTGGATTTTTTAAGTTATCAAAACATAACACAAACCTTTCCATTTCCCCAGTGAAATTCGGCCATAAGGCCTTTTTGGTAGCTTCCAAATTGCTTGATGTCTTAATTAAGATAATAAACATGCTGCCTAACCAAATTTTATAATTTCCAATTTCAAAAGAGGAGTTTCCAAAACTATATTTTGAAAATTAATTAATTAAATCATCATGACATTATACAATATATTTAATAATAAAATTTTAAAATAAATAAATAATTATCATATAATTATTTATTGTGGAAAAACTTTATATCAAAATTAACATAAATTACAAGTGTAATATCTCGAATATTTTTTTAGAACGGTTCTAGAAGATTTCCGAATTGAAGTTTAGGTTATGAACTGAATGGTGTACGAAAATAAGAGATTATATATTGAAAAATAGGTCATATTATTTTAAAGTGAAGATTAAATGCGATGGAAAATGCGTGGTTTCAAGGACCGGTTATGTGATTTCTGTTTAAATTGTTATACGAGTAAAAGTTTCTAGTTTCGGCTATAAAAATAACAAATAAACTATGATTGAGCTGATTCTTGAACCATCATACTCATTTTTCCGAGATGAAAAACTTTCGTGTTGAATACTTTTCAAAATGTGTTTATAATTGAAGTGTTTAGGATAAGAAGAAGGTAGTTAAGGGATATTCTTGAAAACAAAGTAAAAGATTACGTATGGTTAAGATAATCAACCACCACAGGTATAGATTTCTGAAATACTATAATATAAAACGAATGTTTGATGAGGTTGATGTATATTGATGTATGTAAATATATGAGGTTGATGTCTATTGATGTATGTAAATGTATGAACATGTATAGTATGTATATGTATATGTATATTAAATGAACAAGTGTATGTATAAGCATTGGTACACGTATTTGTATATGTATGTGATGATAAGCTATAGACAATTTGAGTATATAAGATCTGTAAAGAGAACAAGTTATGATTTCTGAATTTGTATTAGCATGTGTAGATGTGCGTCATTAGAATAAGTTTGTTATTGACTAATGCATACGATTTAGCTGTACAGAGGTTGAGTTTGTGTAAGTTAAGCCTTTTCCGAGTGATAGAAGTACGTAACTGATAGGATACATATATGAATGGAAATGTATATTTGGTAAGATATTGTATCAATATTTCAGATAAGAATTTTGAATGGTGAATGTTTGATTGATAAGTAAAGAATGTGTGAACTGTAAAAGGCTATGGTATCAGAATTCAAAATAATGGGTATATTCATATATTTGATGTATATATTTATGTGTATGGCGATTATGATGATTAGGAAATGTGTTTCATGTATCTACTTGTGTATGAGAAATCGTGTGATGAGTTTGTGTCACATGATATGTGTGCATGTGTGTATATTTAATCGGTTGATGATTTCATGGTGTAATAGTCGAGCTGGTTAGGAATCTGTTCGGACGGTATTCATCTCATACCTATTCCAAAATAGGTAATAGTCTCATACGAGCATTGTATGTGTAAGCCAGCCATATGTATGTATTACTTGGTTATGTGTTCTTTGATTTATTGGTTGTTATGTATGCTTTGTTGCGGTTACATGATGTTTGTATGTGTGTTTGAGTGTATGTGTGTATATGATATAACATGTGATATGTATGGATTGTGTATGTTTTCGTGGAACGAATGAATGACCAGAAAGTTGGTGTGAGTTTAAGATGTTATGATGTATGTTTGCTAAGTTCGTTATCGTATGTACGTATATTGTGAAAGACACTCACTGAGTTTGTAAGCTTGAGGTATTAAGATTTGCATGAATGGAAGAGAAGTAAGCTATGGTTTCTAAACTGGTATGTGTGAATGCGATAAGTCATGAATGTTAAACTATCGTAAGATTATCGAATTAAAGAAGTTCGTTTGACTTACCAATTTGATTATATTTCAAAGATGTTTATTATGATAAAAGTATAAATATGTAACTGCATGTTTCATGTGATTGAAAGGGATTCGATGTACTCTATAGTGTTCGAGTTTTGCTTTATATGTTTTGGATGTTTAGATATTAGATTGGCACATATGTGGATATGTAAATATGAAAATTGACATAATAAAGTATAAAGGATAATAAAAAGCTGATAATTCTGAACTTATAATAACTTGATAATTCTGAAACACTTCTAATGTGATTGACTTGTATGTTCTATTTGTAGTACTAGCAGGGTTACTTACTAAGTTTTATAACTCACAACAAACCATTTTTCTAGTTTTGCAGGTTGGCTTCCAAATTAGTCAACCACGACAGCTTTGGAAGTCATGCTCGAGACGCGGATCACCCAAGCAGCAGTCACCCTCGTATATGTCATGGGAAAAGTTTTAGAAGATTAGGATTTGTGATAGTATTTTATTTTTTATGTAAGCACACTGTTTGTAATTATTAAGTAAAAGTTTTAATTGCTTATGATGTTGTGGGCACAGAGCCCTGAGTGTTGATTGATGTTGTGAGCACGGAGCCCTTAAGTGTTTTTTGAGTTTGATGTGTTTTATGTGGACCTGAGGTCCTTTTATATATTTGATGCCTATTGTAGGTTCCGTTTGATGCTGGACTGTTATCCAAGTTGTCCAGTTTTAGGATACATCATGTCCATTTTTCTGTAAATTTGGAGGCTTATGGAGATGGGTTAATCATGTCTCATGTCGGTAGCACCTTGTCTCTAACGGGGTGTTACACCAAGTGTGACCAATATATTTTTAATCACATTAATAATAAAAATATATGTGAGTATATAATTAGACCATCCAATAATATTTAATTTGCTACAGTGAATCGAGCAAGCATGGGCACCAAATGGACCAGTAGTTCCGAGCTCTAATAATTCTGGAATATTAATTAAACTCATTAATTAAATATTCCGAATTATTAACTTTAGGATATTCCACTTGGATGACACTTGGAGGGAGTGGCTACAGCAAATATCTGATATTGAGATCCAGTGGATGTGTCCTTGGTGGCATCTTAAGCATGTCGCCATAGACTTCTTTAGTTGTTACGTTCCTATCCTAGGTTTCCATGCTAGTTATTTCTATTTGTTAATCCGGATTTATCAACAATGTGGGTGCCCCACTCATCTTGTTCCATGACGATGGACTTTCCAAGGCAATCCTTTATCTTGTAATTTTCTTGATCGTCTCCGTGATAGATGGACTAATCGGCATGTCTAGACCATTGCTGCTCCCATATCTAGAAAAATTCCCCTCACTAGCTCTTCTGATTCAGTCTCTAGGTTGAAAGGACAAATAAGATGATTTATGCATGCTTGTTCTAAACTTTTTACCTTTTAGTACTTTGCATGTTATGAACATATTTAGACTTTATTTCACGAAACTTTATCATTTTCTCCTAGTACATGTATGAATACATTAATTTCTTACTGTAAGGGTACCCTTATCGTTAATTGGCATTTTTAGGTTTTCCAATTAACTATTTTTCCGCTCACTCTATCCCTAACTTTTGCCTAAATCATTTATGATTTAGAGGGATATCCTTTAACTTTTCTTAGGTCATCCTTTACATATTTTCGACCTAACGAGCCTTTTCTGTTTTTGCTATATTTTTCTTTTCTTTTATGCAAAGTATTTCTTCAACCTGTCCATGTTGATAGGTTGTGTAAACTCGTTCCCTTCCAAATCGGACAATCAGGCCGTTCCATTTTTCAAGACTTTCTGGACCAGGTAGGGCACTTCCCAATTTGTCTAAACTTCCCCTTAGGTCCATTGCTAGAGGCCTCAAGTGTTTCAATACCTGGCCTCCTTCTTTCATCTTGTTGGGTCGGACTTTTTTATTGAAAGCTTTGGCTATTATCTTCTGATACAATTGAGTATAGTATAACGCCTCATCCTTTTCTCATAAGCAAGGCTAATTGTTCGAATCTCGTTGCAGCACATTTTTGTTCGGGCAAGTCTGCTTCCACTATAACCCTCATTGATTGCACCTCGACATTTACTGGAATTACTGCATTCATTCCACACCAAAGAATAAGGTGTTATCCCCGTTGCCGTCCTGAACGAAGACTTATGCCCCCATAATTCGAATGGAAACTTGTCTGCCCAATCCTTGTATGTTTCTGTCATCTTAGCCAGAATCTTCTTTAACGTCTTATTGGTGGCCTTTAGTGCTCCATTGGCCTGCGGTCTATAAGGTGAAGACTTATGATGTCAAATCCTATGCTTCTGTAGCATAGCCTTGGTTTCCCCTTGAAATTGTACTTCATTGTCTGTCACCACATGGTATGGCATCTCATACCGATAGATAATCTTTAGTGCTATGGATTTAGTCATTTCCTTGGCTGTGACATTACTCAAAGACTCGGCTTCCACCAACTTAGAGAAATAGTCTACAGCTACCACTATGAATCGGTGCATATTAGAAGCCTATGGCTTGATTTCACCAATCATATCGATATCCCATATTGAGAATGGCAAGGATCTGATAGCCTATGTAATTCTATTGGTGGTAAATGGTTTAGATTCCCATGAGCTTGACAATCATGACAACGATTCATAAGTTCTGCACAGTATGCCTATAGTTGTAATGACTTGAATTTCATAAGTCGTATGATGAGCGGAAAATATATCAATATTTACCGCCCTTTAACTTAATATTTTATTTAGTTTCTCGGGTTTGATGAACTTTTTGATGTGTTTTAGTTTATTTTACAGATAAAATAATATCGGGTCTCAATGAAATCATTTAGGATGAAATATGGGTCAATAATGGCAATTATTGGACTTGATATTTTAATTTTGGAGATTGGAAACTTGAAGGGGCGTTTTGACGAAGTGCAGTTTTGGAAATTCCATTTTTGCGCATCTATCGTATTTTGGGCATAACTTTTTACTCAGATATCGGATTGAGCTGATTCAAGTTCCAGATAAAGAAGACTCAAAAGGTCCAACTTTAAATGAAAGACAATAATTTCGAATTCTGAAGATTTCATGCCCGAAATTGATGAACCATACAGAAGTGTGTAGTGTGTAATTATTAAAGTCACTTTCAATCATTTTCAAGCAAAAAATAAATTAATAATAAATAATAAAAATATCAAATCATCACCAAACATATAAGAGATTAGTGGAGCAATTAATAATGGATTTAGTGGAGTAATTAGGGGGCATTAGTGGAGCAATTAATAATTGATTTGGTGGATGATTTGATGGAGGCAAATTTTGCCTATAAACCAAGCCATCCATTTCATTGTAAATTCATACTCTCTTCTAAGGAATTCCTTAAGAATACTAAGAAGATTGTATCTTGTTTTTTATTTATAGCTTTTAGTAATTAATTTCCGCTTTCGCACTTTCTTTTCTTTACTTTTCAGTTTTTACTTTCCGCAATTTACTTTTACGCACAGTACTTTTCTTTCTTTAATTTCAGTTTTTTTACTTTTCAGTATTTACTTTCAGCAATTTACTTTCAGCAATTTACTTTCAGCAATTACTTTCAGTAATTTACTTTCACCATTTACTTTTCAGTATTTAATTTTCAGTATTTTACTTTATGTCTTTTATTTTTTATTAAGTTTTTTTTTACTACCCGTAAATATGTGTCGTAACTAAGCCAGTTATCTGGGGTTGTGATGAAATCCAATATCACCGTTTATAAGGGTTAGATTATAGCTTGGGTAATATAAAGATTTATTTATTGAGTCTTAAACTTAATGCTTTTCATTAACTGGCCATTATAAAATTGATCTGGTAAATCTAAAATGAACTAGACATAGGGATTTTAGGTTTCAGCCTTAGACTCAATAGCCCACGATCTTCCTTGAGGATAGATAACCCTTTAATAGATTTCCTTACAGGATAGGAATATACCTGTCGGGCGGGGGTAGCCATAATTGTAACTTAAACTTAATGAATCCAGATAATTTGGTTGACATAGACATATGGTTCAATTGGGTTAAACTGGGTATTTGTGTCTGACCATCGACAGGCTTACACATAATTTAGTGTTCCAGGTTAATAAATCAATATATTACCCAACTTTAAGATAACCACTTCATCTTTAAAATGATTTGGAAGAAATCACAACCCTAGATAGTTTTTAATATTGAATTTTCTTAAAACCTACTTTCGAACAATTTTTTACTTTTTTTAAATTTAGAATCGTCACCATCTCAAATCAATCAATCAACTGTTAGATATTAGTAATCATTTGACCTCATAAAATTTAGTTTATATTAAGTCCTCGTGGGCGATAATTTTATACTACTTGAACGATACGTGCGCTTGCGTTATACGTGTGTTTACGCCGGTCAAGTTTTGGCGCCGTTGCCGGGGACTTATTTATCTTTTACTATTAGTTTAAGGGTTAGATACCGTTACTTGTATCTAATTTCTTTTTACTTATTATTGTCGTTGTTTTCTTGTGTTTCAGGTTCTCAGAAACTTCATGAGACGAACCAGAAGCTTTGAACTCCGACCGTTGACCCAAAATTGAAAGAACCTCAGACAGTTGAGAAGGGAAAGGCGAGAAGGCCAATAAGCTTTAGTCAACATGGAACCTGAACTTTTGAACGTTGCACCACCAATTCCCATTCGAGAACCAGAACCATTCCGGTGATTGACAGACTCATTCTTGCATTGTACTTCCTCCCTTACCAGCAATGATGCGTGTGACATCAAAACATGCATTCAGATGATTCAGCAGTCAGTTCAATTTGGGGGAATGCAACTGAAGATCCTAATTCCCACATCGGCAACTTCCTGGAAGTTTGCGGCACTTTAATTACACCGAGAAGCTGAAGAAGTAATGAGACTGCGGTGTTTCCATACTCCTTGAAGGACAGAGCTAAAGCTTGGCTACATTCACTACCACAGGTTCTATCACAACTTGGAACACTTTAGCCACCAAATTTCTTGCAAAATACTTTCCACCAGCCAGAACCGGAAAGCTGAGGAATGACATCACATCCTTTGTACAACAAGATTCAGAATCCCTCTGCGAAGCTTGGGAAAGGTACAAGATTTACTCCAGAAATGTCCACACCATGAGATTCCAAAATGGCTTCAAGTCCAAACATTCTATAATGGGCTTTCTGGAATAATGAGAACCACAATCGATGCTGCTGCTGGAGGAGCCTTGATGGCAAAAGGAGAAGATCAAGCATGGGACCTAATCGAAGAAATAGCCAACAACAATTCCTTGTGGCCAACAGAAAGAAGCATGATCCAAAGAATTGCAGGAATTTATGAAGTTGGAGCAAACACAGCAGTGAATACCAGGCTGGATCAGATATGCAAATGTCTAGAAACACTTAGCACGCAAGTTTTGAACATCGCTGGAACCACAAGTTCACCATATGGAGGAGCACCAGAACCAAACCAACATGAAGAGACGGTGAATTATGTCAACAATTTCAACAGACATGGGAACAATCCATATTCCAACACCTACAACCCAGGGTGGAGGAATCATCCTAATTTTTCATGGAGCAACAATTCAGGCCAACAGCAAAACTATCCACCACCTGGATTCCACCAGCAGAACAAAGGCAGGAGCATGAAAAAGAACCAGAAATGAAAGAATGGTTTGCAGAGATGTTCAAAAAGCAAGAAGCAAAATACGATGCTATGTTTCAAGCTCAAACAGCATTCAATCAAAGCCAACCAGCTTCTATTAAAGCATTGGAGAATCAAATGGGACAACTGGAAAATGCTCAGAGTTACAGACCGCGGGTACCCTTCCTAGCAACACAGAGCCAAATCCAAGAAACATGGGGAAGGAGCAATGTCATGCCATCATGTTAAAAAGCGGTACTGAAATCAACAAAGATGTTGGAGTCAATTCAACTGCCGAGGAAGTTCCAAAAGAAACAAAGCAACAGATGGAGGAAAAAGAAGCAAAGGAAAAAGAACAGATCACTCCACCTCCACCTTTTCCTCAACGTCTTCAGAAGAATAAATTGGACAAGCAATTTTCTCGGTTCCTGGAAATCTTCAAAAAGCTGCATATCAACATTCCATTTGCAGAAGCCTTGGAACAAATGCCCACCTATGCCAAATTCATGAAAGATATTCTTTCACGAAAGCGGAGATTGGGAGATTACGAGACAGTAGCATTATCAGAAGAATGCAGTGCTATCATTCAGAGGAAACTTCCCCCGAAGTTGAAAGATCCTGGCAGTTTCACTGTTCCTTGCGTCATAGGAGAACATAACTTTGGTAAGGCTTTATGTGATTTAGGTGCTAGTGTTAACTTGATGCCTTTTCTATTTTCAGGAAATTACAGATTGGAGAAACAATGCCAACTTCAGTCTCACTGCAACTTGCTGATAGAACGCTCGTATTTCCAAGAGGCGTAGTTGAGGATGTGCTGGTCAAGGTTGACAAATTCATTTTCCCAGCAGATTTTATTGTCCTTGATATGGAGGAAGACGCAGACGTGCCAATCATCTTGGGAGACCATTCTTGGCTACAGGTCGAACCATTATTGATGTACTTAAAGGAGAATTACCATGAGGGTACAGGACCAAGAAGTAACATTCAATGTTTTCAAAGCCATGAATTTCCCAGATGATGAAAAGAAGGAGGAATGTTTCAGACTGATGTGATACACAGTACCGTTCAGAACTCTGATGAAAAACAAAGTTCTACTGACAAACTTAAAGCATGTCAATTACTTTGGAGCCTGAAGATAAAGCGCACTACGTACTGAAAGAGCCAATTCTTGCTCTACAAACAACAGAATAGAAAAATTTCCACCAGCTCAACGAATTGAGAGGAATTTCACAATCAGCCTTTTGAGGATGCCAAATTGTACAAAGAAAAGGGCAAGAAACGACATGATGAGAAGTTAGTGCGCATACAACTGGAACCAGGGCAGAAGGTACTGTTAAACAAATCAAGGTGTGAAATTCTTCCCATGGAAGCCAAAATCACGGTGGTCATGTCCATTTGTGATCACCAAAGTTTTACCAAATAGAGCCGTTGTGAGATACATGATCCTGACGCTAACAAAACTTTCAAGGTTAAAAAACAAGCGTGTCAAGCACTACTGGGGGAATCATTTGAGCGACAAAAAGAAAGTGTTACACTTTCAGATCCAGCTAACGTTCGAAAAGCCACGTCTGGCTGACGACTTTAAACTTAGCGCTAGCAGGGAGGCAACCCATGCAATTTGTGTATATATTGTGATTTGGTGTGTTTTATTTTTGTGTGTTTAATTTTTGCAGGTTTAGTCATTTCAAGATGGAAGAAGCTCTCGCAAATCTTCGCAAGCAATTTCCTTCTCTCCCTCAAAAATCTCTGATGAAAGTTTACAAAGCTCGCTTGGAACGAATGAGACTACTGACGATCCATGGTGTGCCTAATGATATTCGTTGGGTAATTGAAGCACGAGTCCGATTGGCAGGTGAGTCTTCTGACTCTTTTATTTCACATCTGTCTGGTTTGGAAGAAGCACCTATGCAAAGAAACGTAGCGCTAAGCAATGGGTGTTTGTTACAAATGTGCACGATTTAATTGCATCACTCGTTGTCGTTCTTTAGGAATGGTGTCTGATAATCGCGAAGACAAAATTAACTTCATTAGGGATGGCTTGAGTAAGGTGTCTTTAGATGATATATCTTTAACTCTTGAGACGCATCCGAGTGGATATGTCACATAGCCATTGGCAAATTACATACACAATTCCAAAAAGAAAGACAACAATTAAGTCTTTGGAATCTGACTCAAAAAGACCATGTTTGCCAATTTATAAGAAAATTGGATGGGAAGCTTGTCCCTGACGCATAGACGTCAATCAAGCCGTTACTTTTCTTGTAAATATTATATCTATTTGTCTTTTCTTAATAATTGGGATTTGTTTTGTTGTTTTCTTTTATTTTCTCCGACAGGATCCAGACCTTTTTGACTATCACGATATTATTTCGCTACTAATCATCCTCTGGAAGATACTTGTGCTATTTTTACTCACCCTTTTCAGGTACTATAAATTCAGCCCGTCATTGCACTTTTGAAGGCATCCAGAGTTGAAAAAGAAATACATAAAAAATGGAAGCCACTTCAAGAAGACGAGTTGAAAACATCTGTGTGTTTTGCGGTAGTGGTGTTGGAACTAAACCACAATACGTAGAAGCAGCACATGAATTGGGTCGAGTCTTAGCTGCAAGGAATATGCACTTAATATATGGCGGAGGCAATCTTGGACTTATGAGGATCATTTCAAAGGCTGTACAGGAAAGAGGCAATCATGTTTTGGGAATCATCCCAAAACCCTTGGCAAAGGCAAATCTTATTGGATCATCAAACGGAGAGGAACTGATCGTGCCAGGTATGTCTGAACGATTGGTAGAAATGATTAACCGTGCTGATGCTTTTATTGCTTTGCCAGGTGGCTTGGGCACATTGGAGGAAATTTTTTATAGTACTATCTTGGGCGAACCTGAACATACATCAGAAACCGCTTGGACTGCTCAACGTTGATGGATTTTATGATTTTCTTTGTGTGTTTCTTGATGATGCCCGAAGAAATGGGTTCGTGTCAAAACCTATGAAAGAACTCCTCTTCACTGCCAGAACTGCTCCGGATCTAATAGACCAACTCATAGCCTATGAACCACAAGTTGACCCTATCATTTCAAAGATAAATTGGTCCGAGGACGATCGTGGTAAGAGGCGTAGGATTAATCTGGATTTTAATCTTTAATTTCCTGTAGATTTCAGCTAACCAGGTACGACCTTCTTAACTCTTCTTTTACTGCTTAAGACATTGGGGACAATGTCTCATTTAGGTTTGGGGGAGGGAATTAGTTTATCAGTACTTGTTTTAGTTTGTGTGTTATTTTTATTTTTAGTCCTAAATTTTTCGAAAAATACAAAAAAATGGAAAATTTTCAAAAATTACAAAAATATTTTGTGTTTTTTTTGTTTTTTTATTCTGACTAAAAATGTGAAATTGGTAAGAGGTAGCTGAGTAAGGAGTTTCCACTTCTGAGACGTATCTCAAACCTATTTCGAAACAAGTTAATTTTTGTTTATTTCATTTTGAATTATTTAATTTGTAAATTCTCCATAAAATTGACTAAAATGAATCTTCATATGCTCAGTTGACAGATTATCAACATACATGGTAACATACGGACATGAGCTAAAATTGAAAAGTTTGTAATATTCAGTGCTCTAGTTTAATTGGAGGAAACATCTCAAAAAGCAATGGAGTAAAAAAAAAAAAAAAAAAAACTTTTGAGATCTGAGTTATTAAGTCTGTAGGGGTGTTTTAAACACCTAGTGCCCTAAAACCAACTGGTTGGGGAGTCACTGGCCCAAAGCTCGTTACATGGATCAAAGATGCTGCAAAAATATATCTGAAGTCTGAGTAATTAAGTCTGTAGGGGTGTCTTAACACCTGGTGCCCTAAAACTAACTGGTTTGGGAGTCACCGACCCAACACTCGCTACATAGATGGAAGATATTGTATATAAATAAAAAATAGAGAAAAATCAAAGAAAAAATCAGAAAAATCAGAAAAATTATTCCATTGCTGCAAAAAGATGTGAAATCTGATAGAACTTTAGGACAAAAATATTACTCTCTTATCAACTGCACTTATGACTGTTGTGGGCAAAAATGAGTTGTTTAATATTTTGTTGGCTGTGTATATGAAGAATGGTAAAAATAATCGGAGAATTTACTTATTCGGTAATTTAGAATGAAACAAAACAACTAGTAACTTGGAGTAAAAGTTTCATCTGATTAGTCAACATCTTTTTCTATTTTCTCTTGTCTTTTTGCTTTTGTGTGCATTAGTTTTATTATTTTTTTTACTTTTGTAAAACGTTTGTGGGTATCGTTGCTGTAAGCCCTCACGAGACTATAACTCGTCCACTAGGGACACCTAGGGGTTTAAAGGCTTGTTGCATATGCTAAATGCAACCGTGATCTCTACGAAAGTGGCTTAGTTTAATTTTATTTTTATTTTATTGTTTTGCTCGAGGACTAGCAAAATGTTAGGTTTGGGGGTGTGATGAGCGGAAAATATATCAATATTTACCGCCCCTTTAACTTAATATTTTATTTAGTTTCTCGGGTTTGATGAACTTTTTGATGTGTTTTAGTTTATTTTGCAGATAAAATAATATCGGGTCTCAATGAAATCATTTAGGATGAAATATGGGTCAAATAATGGCAATTATTGGACTTGATATTTTAATTTTGGAGATTGGAAACTTGAAAGGGCGTTTTGACGAAGTGCAGTTTTGGAAATTCCAGTTTTGCGCATCTGTCGTATTTTGGGCATAACTGTTTACTCAGATATCGGATTGAGCTGATTCAAGTTCTAGATTAAAGAAGACTCAAAGGTCTACAACTTTGAAAGACAAAATAATTTCGAATTCCGAATATTTCATGCCCGAAATTGATGAACCATCCAGAAGTGTGTAGTGTGTAATTATTAAAGTCACTTTCAATCATTTTCAAAGCAAAAAATAAATTAATAAATAAATAATAAAAATTATCAAATCATCACCAAACATTATAAGAGATTAGTGGAGCAATTAATAATGGATTTAGTGGAGCAATTAGTGGAGCAATTAATAATTGATTTGGTGGATGATTTGATGGAGGCAAAATTTGCCTATAAATACCAAGCCATTTCATTTGTAAAATTCATACTCTCTTCTAAGGAATTCCTTAAGAATACTAAGAAGATTGTATCTTGTTTGTTTATTTATAGCTTTTAGTAATTAATTTCCGCTTTCGCACTTTCTTTTCTTTACTTTTCAGTTTTTACTTTCCGCAATTTACTTTTACGCACAGTACTTTTCTTTCTTTAATTTTCAGTTTTTACTTTTCAGTAATTTACTTTCAGCAATTTACTTTTCAGCAATTTACTTTCAGCAATTTACTTTCAGTAATTTACTTTCACCATTTACTTTTCAGTATTTAATTTTCAGTATTTTACTTTATGTCTTATTTTATTTAAGTTTTTTTTTACTACCCGTAAATATGTGTCGTAACTAAGCCAGTTATCTGGGGTTGTGATGAAATCAAATATCACCGTTTTATAAGGGTTAGATTATAGCTTGGGTAATATAAAGATTTATTTATTGAGTCTTAACTTAATGCTTTTTCATTAACTGGCCATTAATAAAATTGATCTGGTAAATCTAAAATGAACTAGACATAGGGATTTTAGGTTTCAGCCTTAGACTCAATAGCCCACGATCTTCCTTGAGGATAGATAACCCTTTAATAGATTTCCTTACAGGATAGGAATATACCTGTCGTCGGGGGGGGGTAGCCATAATTGGAACTTAAACTTAATGAATCCAGATAATTTGGTTGACATAGACATATGGTTCAATTGGGTTAAACTGGGTATTTGTGTCTGACCATCGACAGAGGCTTACACATAATTTAGTGTTCCAGGTTAATAAATCAATATATTACCCAACTTTAAGAGATAACCACTTCATCTTTAAAATGATATTGGAAGAAATCACAACCCTAGATAGTTTTTAATATTGAATTTTCTTAAAACCTACTTTCGAACAATTTTATTTACTTGTTTTTAAATTTAGAATCGTCACCATCTCAAATCAATCAATCAACTGTTTGATATTAGTAATCATTTGACCTCATAAAATTAATAGTTTAGATATTAAGTCCTCGTGGGATCGATATTTTTATACTACTTGAACGATACGTGCGCTTGCGTTATACGTGTGTGTTTACGCCGGTCATCATACTAGTATTGTAACTTGATGACTTAGGAAAAATTTTCTCTGAGCATTAGCGGAAATTATTGGAGATGACTTAGAGGTCAAGGAACCATATTCGATAATGGGCTTAACAGGCCTAATACTAGCCAATTGGGCCCACGAAAAAATAAAGACCCGATTGGAGGATGAATGTTAACTCTACCTTAAATTAATCCATTAAGGCCCAATAGAATTTATGGATTTTGGCCCAAGTCCTTCTTCTTTTTAAAAAACCCAAAAATTCAAGACTTTTCTTGATTATTTTAACATGTTGTAGAGACAAGCTAAAATTTGAGAAACCCTCACTTTGACCCCCCCAGACGAAAATTTGAAGGGAGAAAAGAAGAAGACTTTCACCTTCCTTGCAAAAAAAAAAAAAACCAAGATAATCTAGATCAATCCATCACAAAATCAAGTTTAGGAATGAGGAAAGGAATGTTGGGACACTTATTTGGTGAATATTATCATTGCTTGAGGTAAGAAAATGCTTAACTCAAATCTTGATATGTTGAGTTATGATAATTGGATTATAGATATATGTTGATGATTTGAATTTGAGGGTGATTGGATCATTTTTGAGCTAAGAATGAAGTGATTATAAGAAACCCCCAATTTAAGAAATCCTAAGCATTGAACTAAGTTTGAGACTATGAGATTGGATGTTTTGATGATGTTAGAAGGGATATTGATAATGGTTTGCATATTTGTAGTTCATAAAGCTTGAATGGTGCTGTAAAACTTGAGTATGAAGATGGAGAATTGGCACTTGGCCCTGAAAACTGACGAGAGTCGCGACATAAAATCCCTACGTCGCGAAGCACAATAAAAGGATGTCCTCTGCCTAATGCAGTGTGTATGAGCGTCGCGATGCGAAAACAGAGGAAGCTCATTGCCTCGGTTCTGTTTTAAGGAATTTGCAACGCTTAACTCTTAACGTCACGACACGTGTGGGAGTCGCGACTCCCAACCCCTTGAGTCGTGACGTGGAACCATCAGATATTCACTACCTCGGTTGTTTAAGTGAGCGTCGCGGCACCCATAGGCCAGTGTCGCGATGAGTGACCAAATTTTCCAGGATCAGTTTTATCCATTTCAGTTTCATCCTAAGACGTTAGAGGGCATCCTAAGGGTTTCGTATAACTGTATAGACACGTGTTAAGCCATACCACAAGCATAAAACATCAATCATGCATTGAATATGCTTTTCTATCAATTGTTAGAAAACTAACGATTTCTTTGACCTTATATCGACGTCAGGGCACTCGAAGATCACATACGATGTGTATCGCATCGGACATGCCATAACACAGTAAGTGGAGTACTTATTCAGAATTTTATTATGATTTCTTAATGATTTTCATTAAAGTTTATTGAATTTCAATTTCATATGTTTCGAGACAAGTTTCAAACTGAAATGAGATATATGATTTAATTAGAAGCAGCTTTGATAAAGTTTGTTATCAAATATATATTTTTGAGTATGAGAATGATTTCAAAGACATGATTTTTATGATTTTGGAGGCATGGGGGAAAATCCACCTCAGTTATAACTTAGAATTGACGGATCCAGAACGTGTGCACACGTAGTTCAGGACTAGGGGGACGGCGAGACGTAACACCCTTAGATCCTAGATTCAGGGTCAGGACGGTAGCATAGATCAGCACCACCGTCTCTAGTTCAGTGGCTTGGGGGACGGCGAGACATAACGCCCCAAGACCACTAGTTTAGGTGTATATGAGAAGGCGAGATGTAACGCCCTCATGCGTCAGATGTTTTTACAGATTCTCATATATTTCACATAGATGATTTCACAAAATGATTTTTCATAAAAGTTTCAAAAAGTCAAACCTGATTTAAGTTTTATGAATGCAGAAAGTTGTTTCTTTTATTATGAGCATTTTATTAATATTGTTTTCTTATTTTATAGCTCCACTCACTGAGTTCTTTAGGACTCACCCCCCTCTCCAGTTTTTCAGGATCTTCCAGCTGGTGAGCCATAGTTATCTTTTGGAGACATGGATCAGGGATAAGAGTAGCACTGCAGTCACTAGTCATGTGGGTCCATCATGTCATATCTATATTCTCATAGAATGTAGTTCCTTTTTATGTATGACATGTATATGATTGTATAGAGTACTCAGTCTATGTATGTTTTTTTCTTGTGGATAATGTATTAAAACAGTTTTATGAAAAGTTATTAAGATAAGAAAATAGGTACTTCTGTAGTTACAGTCAGTGGCTTAGGTGCAGTGGGATATGTCATCTGCCGGTAACCTTCTCGGATTAGGGATGTTACAATAGTCCACCAATAAAACCTTTGTCTGACAGTCTTTCTCGACAAATTGAGTCCGCTCATATGTGGTCCACACACCCCTGTATGAATTTTCTCCATCACTTTTTGGGATCCTTCATTTTTTAAGCACTTCAGTTGTATTCCATTGGACTGTCTTTTATACAAATCTCCACTTGTAGGAAATGATTTTTCGCATGGCGGAAACGTCTTAAGCACTGGGATAGACTTTGAAAAAAATTATACTCTTCTCTCCCTATGGAAAAATCTATCAAACCCAATTCCCCTATGTTTGCTTATGTTTTTGATGAAATTAACAACTCCGAACAGTTCTCGAACAACAGTGTATATTCAGCCCCGAAATCACGCACAACACACACCGAAATTGTATTGTTTTGGCACTAATGGACACTACAGTTCAGGTCTGATTTTTCTCACCAAAATAACCCCACAATACTCTTATTTCAGCCCTTAAAGTCCCAAAATAATTACACCAAAAACGCAAGATAAAACAGTCCTCAAAATGGAGATGAAAGTGGTGGTAAAGAGCACGTTTTTCTGCTCATTGTCGAGTGATGATAGAAGTTGAAGAATGGGGTTTTGTTTTGTTTCTAAAAGGTATTTCATGTTATGGCTCGCAACCAACAAAAGGAAAAGTGGATTTCACTCACCAAACAAATCCCTAAACACTTTAGAGATTTTTGTTGTCGCACACATATTTTCTTCTCTTTATACTTCTTTTTTCTTTCAACTCTTGAGAGAAAAACAAGAACAAATTGGATAGGGTTTAGATAATTAGATTAGTGTAAAAAGAAAAATAATTTTCCTTTTTATACTTAGGGTTTTCTTGTTCATATTTTGTAATCAAACCATAAAATAAACACTTCATTTTACACATACAAAATTCGGCCATATGGCCTTTTTGGTAGCTTTCAAATTAGTTTAATGTCTTAATTAAGACATTAACCATGTTTCCTAACCAAATTTTACAATTTCCAATTTCAAAAAAGGAGTTTCCAAAACTATATTTCGGAAACTAATTAATTTAAAAGCATCATTAAATTATACAATATAATTTAATAAAAAAATTTTAAAAAAATAATTATAAAACTTTATATTAAAATTAACATAAAGTTTCAAGTATGACGTACTTTATTAATCATATTAATAATCATAATACATGTGAGATAATAATTGGACCATCCAATTATATTTAATTTACTACAGTATATCGAGCTAGCACGGAGATCAAATGGACCTACACTTCCGAGCTCTAATAATCCCGAAATTTTAATTAAACTCTTTAATTAAAATTTTGAATTATTAACTTTAGGTTATTCCACTAAAAACCTAAATTTGCCTCTCGTTGTCGTAGTTATATTATATAAGCCGAACTACGTCGGTGTTCATCGATATAGTTATTACATACGAATTGACCCTTCACGAGTATCTCATAATTAGAGCAAATAAATGTCAGTTATACCCCTCTAATTGTGTTTACCTTAAGTACCATTGATTTTCTAATGAACGATTTATTAATAACTATTATGAATATTAATCTTTCTATTCGTAACAAAAAGACTTGAGAGCTCTAATCATTCAAGTATCGAATCAACCCTTAAGGAAGATACTCCTCTACTTCTCGCAAGAATGACTGAACTTTGTATCTATATAAAACGTCCCCATATACATATCAAACTATGTCCCCAAAATACGTAACTATTGGTCTAGATTTCTGTAACAACCTTACCTTTGTAAATAAAAAAACACAGCCTGCCATGCAGGAGTTCGTAGCACACTTAGGATTATGATCAATCCATATATTACCATCTAGTATATTGAAATGAATTTCTTTATTTAATGGATATTATAATAGATTCATTTCTATCTGGGTTCAGTCATATATGATCACAACATATAAGGTGCCTTCATTCTCATGTCACCATATGGATGATCTCAAATCAAGGTCGCCATTATAATATCCCGAGTTTTTCAAAACAGTGCTGGAAGGTTTCCGAATTAAAGCTAAGGATTTGGAACGAGATGCCATTCGAAAATAAGAGTTTATGTTAGGAAAATAGATCGGAATATTTTAAAATATAAGATTCATCGGGCTAGAAAATGCATGGTTTCGAGAACCGATTACGCGATTTCTGATTTTATCGTTATACGCGTAAAAATTTATTGTTTCGATTATAAAACTTTCAAAAGAACTCCAATTGAGCTGATTTCTAAACCATCAGACGCAGTTTTCCGAGACAAACAACTTTCGTGTTGAACACTTTTCAAAATTTACATCAGAAAGGCTTCAAAAATATAAATTTCTGTGAAAGTCCCATGACAGGGACCTAAAAGCAATTTTAGCGGGGTCAGAATGTAATTTTAGAAACTTTTCTATAAATACCTGAAGTTTCTTATAATTACAAAAAATGGCAAAAAGATTCGGACCACCTCACGACCCCCCCGGTCCCAAATTTGGTCTTGGTGTCGCCCTTGTCGCGCCGGAGGCTTGCCGGCCATCACCGGCCGGCCCGACGGGCCTGGGGGGTGCGCCGGCCACCCCTCTATCTTGTGGTGGTCGGCGGCAGCCCCAACACGCCGGTGAATGATGAGAGGAGAGAGGAATGCGCGTGTGATGACTTTTCCAATCCCGACACATCGCTTCATTTCACGACCCGAGCCATCCGCCAAATCGAAGCTCTATGAGAGTACTGCAAGTTGGCGGTGACAGATTTTCTGGTCCGTGCATGGTTGCACGCGAAATGAGAAAGGAAGATTCAGATGAATAGTGACTCACCGTGAACAGCAGCTCTGATAGGAATTTCGTCAATTCCAATGCGTTCGTGAGATCGTTTGGAGTCTGTATATGCCCTCGAAATCTCGGTAAGACGTCCCGATAAAAATCCGCAAATTTCAAGTTTTTGTTATTCTACTTTTGTTGTTTTTTGTTTTGGAATACATCACGGTTAAATTCTTAAATCTCTTAAATGGTGTTTGGTTACTATTTTAAAGGCTGGATAGTGTATTGGTTTCATGTGTTTTAGGTTAATTTCTTTGCGGGAGAAGGTTTTTTGAACAATAAATTAATTGTCTGGTTAAGCTATTATTCTTTGTGCTTGTATTGTTTTCTTGTTTCTCCATTTATTTTTGTAGCATTAGCAGCTATTGTATAAAGTTTTCAGCTTGGAACATATTAGAGGAAGGCTTCTTGTAAAGGCGAGGAGAAGGAATGCAGAAGAAATTGGAGGACTTTTGAGATACTATCATGATTTTGTATCTGAGGCCCTGAAATCTGAATCTATTTCAGAACCTCAGACTTTGAAGGGGTGGTTTATGCTTAAGCGATTGCAATGGGCTCGCTCGGACTGGTTTCCTGCCAATGACAAAGAAGGGGCTCGTCTGGGTTAGGGATGGTAAAATCCGGATCCGAATCTGAGTACGGTCGGATCCGAGTCCTGATCCGAAAGCAATTTGGTTACCCAGGGTCCAGATCCGGGTCTACCATGTCCGGATCCGGATACCTGGTTTACTATTTTTTTTAATTTTTTTTAAATTTTTAATTGTATTATTTTATATTTATATTTGGATTTTGTCAATTTTATTAGTTTTATTTCAATTCTCTTATATTTTTATATATATACATATTATTTTGTATTTTTCATTATATTTTAATTTATTATTTTAATTTTTTTTTTCCCGGACATGGGTCCATCCGGGCCGAACCCGTGCGAACCCGGATTCGGATCCGGATTTATCATGGTCCAAATTTTTAAGACCCGAGTCCGTATATTTTAATCCCAGACCCAGGTCGTCTAGATCCATACGGACCCGGGCCGGGTCCCGATCTTATTACCATGCCTATGGGCATTTGGGGTGGGACCTGACCAGTGCAGCTGCATTGAGGGGCTGTTTTTATCAACTGTTTGAGTGGGCTGGGCATTTCTCAACTGGGCTGGCTTCGGCTATCTGGTTTTTTAATTGTGGCTAGTTCTTGCATTCGGCTTGGCGTGATGGACTTGAGATGGATCCATATGAGGGGCTATTTCTGTTCATGGGCTGGTTTCATTGCATGGGCTGGCTGGGTGACAAAGTGTAGGTTGGCCTTCCTCTTATTTGGGCTGGATTCGATTTTGGGCTGCGACAATAGCTGATTCTCACGCATGCTGTAGGCAATTAATAGAAATGGGCAGTTATAAGTTGGTGTATTTTCATGAATAGTCTTGTGGGCAAGGTGTGGGCTACCTGATTCGTTTGTGTTGCTGTGCGCGTGGGCTGATTTTTGTGCGCTTTCAATTTGCTTATGGCTGGATTAGCTTGGGGGTCTGTTGCTTGTACTTGCTCTCAAGGGCCTTCATCAGGTCTGTTAGAGCAAATATGGCTTGACTGGCTTATTAATCTCCTTATTATTTATGTATTTACTCAGCTTTTGTGTTTGGGTTGGCATTGCTCTTCGGGGCTGAAGTTGCACACGTGGGCATTTATTTCTTTCCTTGATTGATGATGTTGTTTATTCCCTTGGTATTTTTTGGTCTTATAATCTAGACCTTCGTGGCTTTGTGTTCCATTGAGCTTGATAGCTATTCCTGGGGAAGCCCCTTGTACATTTGTACATTTCTTTTTTTGGAATAAAATTTGTAACTTTAAAAAAAAAAAATGAGTTTAATCGATCCGATAGAATGTGTAAGTTTTCATTAAAAGTGGGTTTTTGCGTATAAATATGTGTTTTGGTTTTGATGATAGTTATGAGTCATTTATGATATTATGAAACTGTTTGAGTATATCTGGGTAGGTTCGGAGTGTTCGGGATCCTTCCGTTGCATTTGCGGACTTTTTTCAGAAGATTTTCCAAAAAATACGTAAACCGAGAATTTAAGTTAACTGACCACTTTGATTAGTTTATAATGATTTTTTAAGATTACTGGAACTAAAAACATTGAAATCGGACTTGATTCGATTGTCCCGAAAAGATCCAAAATTTTATCAAAGCTAAGTCGGGAATTTCATAAGTTGCGATTCTAACGATGTTTTGCCATTTGTTTTGGCAGACTTAACTAAGACCTGGAGTGCTCGAGAAGCCAGGTAAGTAACCCATGCGATGCGTTCTCGAATCGTTCTTTTCGTGCTTTATATATCTATAGAGAGAGAGAGAGATGATTGAAAGGTTTAGGATAGTTAAAAGATGGATTTGAGAAAGAACTCTGAGATCATGAACAGTTGAGTTAGTTGACCATCACATGTATGACCTTTGTCATTTCAATGATATGAAGTGAGATGTTTGACGATCTAAATGTCTGTATGTATGCATTGATGTGTTCTGAAGTGAAATGTTTAAGGATAATGCTATGATATGAAGTGAAAAGTTTGATGAGTTTGATGACTACATGTATGTATTGATACATGTAAATGTATAAATACGTAATGGTTTGTATATGTATGTGATGATAAACTGTGAATAATTTGAGTGTACGAGATCAGTGAATGGAATAAGGTTGTTATCGTCTCATACATGCGATTATTTGTATAGAGATTAAGATGGTTAAGTGTGATAAGGAATGAATATAGGCTAAATTATCTCCAAACAAATATGTTTATTTGGTAAAGATATTATATTAGAAGTTTCTAGATAGAAATTCTGAAAAAGAATATGATTGATCGATAAATGAAGAGATGTGAGGACTGTGAGAGATATGAGATTTGATTTTGTAATAAGGTGTATATTGTATGTTTGAAATATATGTATGTATATGAGTATTTGAATGATGTTTGTATTGTTTGTCGTGTATATGCTTGTGTATGAAAAATCATGTGATGAGTTTATGTTATATGGTGTGTGAGCATCTGTGTGTATGTTCGATTAGATGATTCGCGTGTGTAGTAGTCGAGCTGGTCAGGAATATGTTCGGACGGAATTCATCTCATACCTATTCTAAAATAGGTAATGAGTCACATACGAGCATTGTATGTGTAAGCCACATGTATGTATGTGTTGTTGAATGATATGATCTTTGATGTATCGGTTGTTGTGTGTGCTTCGTGGTTAGTTGCTTGATGTTTGTAAATATTTCTGAGTGTATGTATGTGTATGATAGAACTTGTGTTATGTATGGATCATGTATACTTATGTGAAATGAATGGATGATTTGAAACCGATTAGAATATCAGAGGTTATAAAGCTTGTTTGTCAAGTTGTAATGGTATGTACGTATATGTACAAGAATTATGATATTGTATTTGCATGTATATATGATATTGTATTTGCATGTATATAAGAAAAGTATGTTTTGAATTGAAAGAAGTGTGATTGTTTCATCGATTTGATGATATTTCAAAGATGCTTAATCATAATAAAGTATAATAAGTCTGACTCCACATCACATATGATGGAAATTGATTCGATTAAACTTTAAAGGTCCATTAAGTCACATTTGGGCTTTATGGAAGCGGTTTTGGGCCCAATTGGATCCAATCCAATTTTCCTTAACCCAACTTTGTACAAAAAAGCCCAATAAGCCCATTTACAACATTTCAAGCCCAATTTCCAAAATTAGCCCAATTCAATTAAATTGCCAAATTCCAAATTCCCAATTAATTACCTAAAGTGCATTACATAATTAATTACCTAATTAACATTTCTAAAACATCAATTAGCACTAATTAATCATGCCATTAACATTAAAACATGTCCAACACATTTTAACAAAAATCAAACCCAATCATGCTCTTATGCTCTCGGCAATTTGGGGATTTAACGTCCGATTCGAATTCAATCCAATTAATTCCATAATCGACATTAAATCATATTCCCGAATGATTTCCAACACATCCAATGATCAAAAATCATAAATCCCAAGACATTTTAGGGCTCAACCTATTCGGCCAACACATACAATTTGGGGAAAAATGATCCAATCCAATTTTCTTGAAATTGATCCAATCAAACTTCAATTCAACATCAATTAAGCATACAAAATCATCCAATTTCATTTAAACATGCTCAAAATCAATTTACCCAAATTTTAACCCTAAACATTTTTCATGCTTTTAACCATGCTCTGATACCATTGTTGGAGATTCTAAGCATCCCAAGATCAATTATCAAGCATGAACATGTGTGAATACAATTGAGAAAGTCTCGGAATACTTACATCGATCGGTAGAGCGACGCGGAGGCAACAAAAACTTCAAATTCTGCTCCTCACAGTCATGGCAAACTGCAGTCCAAGCTCACTGGTTTGGCGTCAATGGTGGTCCTTCGTCAAGCTCCAAGCTTCGTCGAATGGTTCCCGGCTCATGGGTGGACTTCCCTATCACCTTCGCATGATCCCGGAGTGTGCTAGCACTCTTGATTTTGCCACAAAATCGCACTTTGGCTTCCCATTTTCCTCTTGAAAACTCGGCAGTGAGCTGCCAAGAACAAAAGAAAATACAGCCCCTTTGGGCGAGAAAAGAGAGAGTGAAGAGAGAGAGAAGAGTTGTGAGAGTTGTTTTGATTTTCAAAAAATCAAAGACATATATACCATATATTAAAATATAGTAAATGTCTTGTTAAGCTTTCAAAAAGCTTTCCACCAACCTTGAGTGTTCCACACTCATTCACTAACCAATTAACTCAATCAATCACATCAATCAATCAAGTGTCACATCACTCAAAGTGACATGATTTGACGCTTGATGTGACGCTAGATGCGATTAGCGATTTGACGCTTGATATGACTTGCGTGCCGCACTCGAATTCGAAATGCGAATGCGCTCGCAAATAATCCCGGGCTCGGGTTCGCTAATTCCAAATTAACGAATTTTCCGTTGCGTCACAATAAAATGATTACGCCTAGCGAAATCACTATTCACGTCGCTAACGAATTAATTCTAAATTAATTCGCTCGCCCGAATTAAAATCTAATTTTAATTCCGCGTCGAAATCCAATTTCGTTTAATATATCGAATATATTAATTTTCCTATTAATTCCAAATTAATCGTTATCTCTCTTTAAATGATATTTTATCCCAGATAAAATATCTCCGCAATTAATCCCAGATTAATTTTCTCTCTCATCTTATTAATCCCAGATTAATTAAAAGTGCGAGTCATACGTCATCGGTGAATCTTTGGGAAGAGACCCATGAGATCTCGGATATGTTGGCAGTAAATCGGTCGTCGGACTATCCGAACACGTAAGTACCTCGTACTACACTTATACCGAATTACAAGACAAGGTTGGCCTCTAGCAAAGCGCCATGCCTACCCAATTCTCCGGAAATATCCTTACAGGAATAAAGGATCTGTATCAGGCGTAATATACATAGTATTGTGTATTTCTGTCCAGTATCAGATGATCACATGCGAGGCCTGGGCCTGATACAGTGTTGCCCCGTACGAAGCATATATCGGATTACGAGCAACCAATCTCTTTAATATCGGATAATCATGACCAAGTCATATTATCCCGACGGTTGCAACCTTATATAGAGAACCAGTTCTGTATCCCTGCGCGATCATCAACTCCATATGACTGGAGTGACACTTCCGTCTTGACATCACACCCAACACACTATGATTCTCAATATACCCAGCATTGGCGTACACAGAACCTGTTAAAGCCCTGGACGACCGCAACCAAAGTATATTGATTGTCGCAAGTGTTAGCGGTGCAAGTCTCAGGTTAAGACCAAATACACCTACCCTGATTTCAGATTTCCATAGACACATAGTCATACTACCAATGGAATTTCGAGGGGGTCTTATCCAGAGCGAAGCTGTTTCCCGTACCATCGGTGAAACACAACCTCCTATTACACTTGCATGAGTATCATATACCCAAATATATGAGAACTATGTCGTTGTGCCCTCATAACGCGCACAAGTGTAATACTAGTCTTTTACACATTCATCGATGTCAAATCTCGATAATGCTCTTATTAGGGATGTTTAATGATTTATCCTATATGGACTGATATTGTCTCATATCATTCTCCGTCTAGGAACAAATCACAATGACCTCTCATCATTTATACATTTAGGTGATCTAATCACAAATGATAAGAGTGCAATCTTCTTTGTCACATAGTTAATTTGTACAACAACACCATGATCTGTACAAATAGTGACGCTATGGGTCATAATTGTCCAACACTAGCATGTAACTGGGTATGGAGAATAAGTTGGTGTGAAAGACAGGAATATGGTTTAAGCACAAATATGCATGCAATTAAGCCAGAATCTTTAGCCAATTGAGGAGGACCACTAGAAACTACCCAGAATTAACATCCTAAGTACAAGAGTCATTAGTAGATGACATCGGTGAGATAGGAAGCACTAGGCCTCATAGATAAGCAGAGATATGAGAATTTGAAGAAATGAGCTCATAAGCGGTTGAAACTTAGCAAGAGGAATATAGAGAATTAAATAGCTAAGATATAAGAAAGAACACCAAGATCAGGTCGAGCAAGTGGAGCTAAGGAAGTATCGAGTACAATTATCATAATAATGACAAGGATCACTCTTGTAAATTTATTTATCCCCTAGTAAGAACGTGGGAAGCCCAACCATAGAGATACCAATATTTCTGGAGAAAGTCAAAAGTACTGGCTAAGAAGAGATCCCGATCCAGTCAATAAGTTGCTGAGTATAAATAGAGGTCTAGAGAAAAGGCTTCTTGAAATAAGGAATATTGAGCATAGTTAGAGGTTTAGAAATCAGATTTCTTTGATACATGACAAGAGTAAATGGTACTCGGCGGAGACCTTATGAATCAAGGATGAGGTAGTACCTCTTAGTAAAGAATTTAAGGGATATTTACACTAGCCACGAACTCTGGAGCATTTTACCCAAGCATGACAAGAGGTACGATGCATGAAGTAGATATTAAGAAGATGGAGAGTATCATATGCCTACTAGCCAAATGGTGAATAATCAGCCAGACAGAGTTTGGTGGTTTAGAAATAGTCATGAATCCTGTGACTTGTGGTAAGATATTTAGTATCAAGAATTTCAAGCCTTGACAGATCTCACAGTTCCAATTTAAAAGAGGATTCGAGGACGAATCATATTAAATGAGGGAAAAATTTATAACATTCGGTAACCTCTGCGACTTGTACGTTACCAGAGGCTGACGACTATTATATTTTCAGAGGTATAATACTTGATATAAATCATATTCGAACAAGTAAGTGCTCATAAAATGAAATTTGAGACATTTGTAAATTCCTTGTAATTCCGACGCGGAACTTAGCTTACGTCCCATCCCGAGTAGCCCTTAGTAATCGGGCCGTAATATTTTCATACGATCTTTTATTTTTATGAACTTTATATATTAGGAAATCTAAGACCAAGACCTAAAACTTTTGCGTTGGATAGTTTTCGAAATTCGAATCAGAAATAAGTTAAAAATTGAGATTTTTGTGGCAGCTACAGTAATTTCGGGAATAGTCTATATTAAGGTGAGGTGGCACAATCCTAACCACCCATTCCATCACAAAAATCAGCCCCTCTTTGTCTATAAATAGCACACTATTCTCTCTCTCCCTCACACACCAAAAACGTGAAGAGCAAAGGGAATGGAGGGATTTTCTTCTCTCACTTTTGTTTCATTTTTTAAAGCATTTTGATCCATCATAGTATGTTTCCAAGCTTAGTAAGTTTTTTTTTTATCTTTCCATCTCCTCGTTTTTCAATTTTAAGCTTGAAAAATGAAAGTCCCATTTCGCCCATAGCATACCCTAGCAATGGAAATTGTTTGATTTGGCACTAATAAAGTTGTTGGCATGTATTTTGAAAAGTGTCATGATAGTATTAGCTTTGGATGAGGTCTATATGTATATGGATGTGTTGGGAAATTATATATTGTGATTAATGATATTAGACAATGGCTGGGGTTTGAGTTGATGATATAAGAGGAGTTTTAACTAATATTGAGGTATAGAGAATTACTTATGTGATAGTGTTGGAGTGATGGAGTTGGGTTGCTTAGGGCTATGTCATTGAAAGAGGTAGATTAGCCCTGGATTTGGGCTAGCGTCACAATGCTATACTTTCGGCATCACGACGCGTGATGATCATAGGCTCTCTGCCTCGATATCGCATATGGAGACGTTGCACTACTAAAGACGTAGCATCATAATGTGGAGCAAATAGAGGCTCTGCCTCGGTTCTAAATTAGTGAGCGTCGTGACGCCAAATGGCCCACATCGCGACGCGAGGCCAAATTTTCAAAATCAGTTCAGCCTTGTCAATTCCAACTCAGGATGTTATGGGCCATCCTTAGGATCTCGTATCGACTCTTTTACCCATAATTTGTCATGTCGCAAATATGTTATGTAGTGACAATAGTTTCAAAACATATTCATTGACTTGTATTCTGATTAAGTTACCAATTATAGATCATCACAAGAACCGTATTTCTCGTCGGCAAAGTGAATAATGCCAGTCAGATCCAAAAATCAGTGAGTGGACACTCTTCCTTTAAGTTGATTTTCATTATGTTATTTTTCAGTTCAGACTTACTTTCCCGCATTTAGGGCGTTAGTCAAATTTATTTTGATTATGAATCTTCTAAAGAGTGATTTAGAAAAGTGATTTTACAAAAGTATGATTTCCGTGATTTTGGGGCATGGGGGAAAACCCACCCCAGTATGTAACTTGATTCCGATATGGAATTGATGGATTCAGATATCGTGTGCACACACAGTTCATGAATAATGATGACAATTGTCTCTAGATCCTAAATTCAGAGCCTGAAGGGTAGCATAGATCCGCACCTCCGGTTCTAGTTCAGTGGCTTAGGGGACGGCGATACATAACGCCCCAAGATCATTAGTTTCGGGACAGGTAGTGGCATGCTTTGGGGGATGACGATATGTAATATCCTCATGTGATAGGTTTTCAACAGACATTCATAAACAATTTTTCAGAATTGGATTTTCAGAGACAGACTTACAGAAAAGAAAGTTTTAAGAAAGAATTTTCAGAAGGAAGTGTTTTACGAGGATTTCAGAGAGTTACAAACTAGAAGTAGTTTTTTGAAAAGTTTTACAGAAAGGAAGCTGTTTTTAGATAATGGGAGTGATTTCAGAAAAGATGATTTGAGATTAATTTTTTTTAGAACCATGGATTTACAAAGACTATTTTAGTATCTATTCTTTTATAATTGTCCACTCACATAGATCATTCAAACGATCTAACCCCCCCTCCCCCCCCACACTCCTAGTTTCCTTGTTTTACAGGTTTATCCGGTGGACAAGCTCGAGAGGACGGATACTGATGGCAGTCACTCGGGTGTTCGGTCCATCAGGTCAAGTCAGAGATAGAGTTCAGTTTAGTCAGAGTCTGGGATTGTCATGTGTCATATAGTAAAGATTGCATGTAATGCATTATAAGTATTCACTGTCAGAGTTGTAATGTATACTAAAAATTGATTTTTTAGTATGAAAAATGTTATGCATTTATGTTGTTATAGTTGGGCATTAGTTCCATGCATGAGTTTATATATGAAACGAGATTAGCAGTTGTTAGAAAGTCAGAGGCTTAGGGGAATAGGACGACATATTTCCTTCCGATAACATCTCTGATTTGGGATGTTACAATTACTAACTATCTACATTTGTTCTTATATTATTAAAATAGAAGATGATAACAGTATATAGATTTTTTCCTTTAGAATTAAGACATGATCTCGTGTTAGTTGGAATCTTTCTTTCAATTCACGCTGAGTTTTTCAAATGAACAAACACTTACAAACTTGCTCAACATCTTTGTAAATAAAAGTTAAATATTTTTCTACTCCCTCAACGCACCACGTGGCACCACCTAAAATTTTTATTATTTATTTAATTTAAATCTATCTTTTTAAAAAAAGATAAGAAGAATTAAAATAATAAACCTATTAAAATAATCAACATAATTAGACAGAAGTTTTAAAATAATAAACTTATTAAAATAAGAAACATAATTTTTTATTTGTATATTGAAAAACCTGGAGCCACCTAAAAAATATATTATTTATTTAATTTAAATCTACCATTTAAAATAAGAAGTCTTAAAATAAGAAATCTATAAAAATATATATTTATATTTTATTTATATATTAAAAAAATATAAAATAAGCTCACAGTAATCAAGAAATATAATCATTATCTCATGTTTAGATTTATTATTTATTTAATTTAAATATATCTTTTAAACTAAGAAGTCTTAAAATAATAAATATATTAAAATAAGAAATCTATTAAAATAAAAAATATATTTTTTTTTTTATATTAAAAAAAATATAAAATAAGCTCACAATCACAATGATCAAGAAAAAAAATCATTATATCATGCTTAGATTCGATTTTGTGTAAATTCCAAACAAAAACTCTTTATCTAAAATTTTTGAAATTAAATATTCTATTAAAAATAAATTATATGTATATGAGTTAAAAAATATTTACTCCCTCAACGCAACACGTGACAATCTAAAAAATCGATTATTTAATAAATTTAAATCTACTTTTTAAAAAGATAAAAAGTCTTAGAATAATAAACCTATTAAATATATATATATATATATATAATAATAATAATAATAATAATAATAAACCTATTAAAATAAGAAACATATATTTTTTTAATTTATATATTGATCATATTTTTTTATTTGTCTAATGAATTAAAATGAGAAACATAATTTTTTTTTTGCTACATTGAAAAACATGGCAACAACTAAAAAATCTATTATTTATTTAATTTAAATCCACTTTTTAAGAAAAAAAATCTTAAATAATAAAACTATTCTATAGGAAATATATATTTTTATTAGTATAGTAAAAAATAAAAGTTAAAATAATCTCACAGTTATCAAGAAAAAAATTATCATCTCATGCTTAGATTATATTTTGTGTAAAATCCAAACAAATGTTTTTATCTAAAATTCTGGAAATTAAAAATTATATATATATATATATAAGTTAAATAAATTTCAACTCCATCAACACGCGGCACCACATAAAAAATCTATCATTTATTTAATTTAAATATACCATTTAAAAAAGATAAGAAATCTTAAAATAATACACAAAATGAGATTAAAAAAATCTTAAAATAATAAACCTAGTAAAATAAAAGAAACATAATTTTTTTTTATTTGTATATTTAAAAAACTTAACAACACATAAAATATCTATTACTTATTTAATTTAAATCTACCTTTTAAAAAGAAAAGAGTCCTAAAATAATAAACCTATTAAAATACGAAACATAATTTGTTTTATTTGTATATTGAATTAAATAAGAACATTTTTTTTTTGTATATTGAAAAAAATGACACCACCTAAAAAATCTATTATTTATTTTTTTTTAAATCAAAATTTTAAAATAAGAAGTCTTAAAATAATAAACATATTAAAAAAAACCTATTAAAATATAATTTAAAATATAATTTTTTTTGTATATTGAAAAAATATAAAATAAACTCACAATAATTATAAAAAAAATCATTATATCATACTTTAATTTTAATTTGTGTAAAATTCAAATAAAAACTATTTATCTAAAATTCTCGAAATTAAACATTATATTAAAATTAAATTAAATTAAATAACTTAAATAAACATAAACATAAACAAAAAAAAAGCTAATCATATATATAGATTAATGCATCCCCTCTATCTCCTTAGCTGAGCACCATAAAACCAAAATGTAATAAAATAATTTAGTCCATCAACTATCAATAAAATAAATATAACTATTGTTCTTAAAATGTAACATACATAGTCATGTAAATCTTTTTCATTTTTCATTTTGTTCTTTATTTATTTTCTAACAGAATGCATGACTCTGTTTTAATATTCTTATCTTTATTAGTTATTCCACCAACATCACAAATTATGAATGTGATCAATTTCTTATTTTCAGATTATATATTTCATTTGTTAATTTTTTTTTTAACTTTTTGCTAGATTATTTGGATATGTTAAAAAAAGAAAACTCACTAAAAAAGAAAAACTATCCAACCTTAACACTATTATCCATCTAAAATAATATAAAACAAAATGTCTAAAGCAAATCTGCTCATAATTATATATATTAAATAATATTAATCTGACAATTATATTATTTGTTTATATATTTACATTTCCAACTTTAGTAGTCACATGACATTAGTTTATTTTAAGAGAATGTATCATCTCAAGTCATACGTAATTAAGATTATTGTCTATTATGAAATGATTATAGATTCAACGCATTCAAAGTTTTGCCTTGTAGACAG